>JXSR01S035524.1:94457-138261 GCA_000969725.1 Ophiothrix spiculata
TGCTATATGATAATAGCCGGCAAAGTATTAGTCAACAGCTTATAATTTTCCATTGCAATAAATACTCCAAATCAGCAAAAATGCTTATTGGGATAAATAAGTGGAGGAAAGAACTACCTAGAAATGCCATCACATCTTTTAAGTATGGAGGAAAGTTTAAATTAGTGTTTGCAGGCCCATAGCCAGAGTTTTCATTTTAGGGGGTTAGATTTTAGTATCCCTTGGCAGAACTCTATATTTTAGAAAGTTTCAAACAATTTAGGGGGATCAACCCCCCCCCCCAACCACCCCTGGCTATAGGCTTTTCTTTGACATCATAGCTAATGCTTAAAAATGCAATGAAATCAGAAATAGGGAAAACAACATGAAAATAGTATAATCTAGATATTTAAAACAATCTCATTGTTTCGTAGAGTGCATTAAAAAGTCAAAAATGTATGTAGAGCAAAAAAGGAAAAATTAGGGAACAAAATATATGCAATATGAAATCTGATATGTTGTGTTCAGTTTGATGTCTACATTCAGTTTGAAGAACTCAAAGTTATTGCCTATCATTTGGTGAAAAATTTCTTTGAAAAATATTGATTTAGTATTTTGTACAAAATATATTTTAAACATATGCACAAAGCTGTGGGTTCCAAAAAATAAACTTAATACCAGAACTGGTGATAAATTTGACTAAAATTTAGCAAAGTATTGGACAAACCAAGAAATATTTTTAAATACATTGATTTATAAAGAATATCAGATGTACTCAAAATCATAAGAAATATTGTTTAAATCACAAAATTTTTTGCTCCCTTGTGAAGATGTAAATAAATTAGCGTGATAGTATCTAAACTCTGCTCTGTGGTGTAATTCCGGACCACTGTTTTGTCTACATATTTAATGAGAAAGAAAACCGCAACAAAATACTTACAGAAGAAAATAATTTTATGACTGTACAGCAGGGTGGCATATCTGTAGAGGACAAATATTGATTTCCTTTAAAAAAAAATTATGCAAGCCAAATGAAGACCAAATAAAGGCAGCACAGTAGTAGAAAGGTTGCATAGCCCCCACTCAAAAAATCAAGCATTGTAAAAATGTGTGAAAAGTAACAACCCCTTCTCTAGTGGCATAACCAGAAATTGTCAGTTGAGGGGGCGAGCAGGGGCAAGACAATTTTGCAGGGGGGGCGAAAGAGTTTTGTTCAGACACAAAAAGGTACACCCAAAATTGTTCATTTAGCAAACTAACCAAATTTTGCTAAAATTCATAAAAATGTGTACTATTTTTGCGAAAAATATAATTTTTTCCTTTAATTTTTGCTAAATATGTGCCATTTTGGGGCAAATTTTGGAAAATTTTGAAAAACTAACAAATTAAATGGTTAAATTTTACTATATATTGAAACTCAGTACTTTTCTTAATTTCATTTGAGGGGGCAAGCCGGGGGGCAGGGGGGGGGGCGGGGGGGGCTCCCGTCTGCCCCCTGCTGGTTACGCCACTGCCCTTCCCTAAAAAAAACCACACACACAGGTGGAATACCTGTACGATGTGTCATGACACAAGACTGATGATGAAAACTCTTTCTAGAAAAGTTGAAAATCTTCAGGAAATTTACAATTTGTAGAATAGAAACAAAATGATGTAAATCTGCCGACCCTGCTGTTCATAAAATGTGAAATTTGCTTTGCAAAGAAACATTGGTAAGACCAGCTCAACATCTGTTCTTAAAATCAAGTCATTATGTTATTTGTATATTTTTTAATTTATATTAACAAAATGTTTTCATAACACCACTCTTCACCCAAAACCCAAAACAGGTGGAGCATCTCGTTATGAAGGCTATGGCTCACGTGACCCTTACGGTGCACGTGCTGCAGATCGCGGAGAAAACAAGGCCCCATATGGCTCAAGGGATCCTTATGGATCTAGCGCGGCAGCACCGGCAGCACGATCAGCAAGTGGAGGAGGAAGGGGATACGAAAGGCACTACTAAAAATCGCAACAAAACTTAACCATCAGGCCACAGTTTTCAGAAATTGAACATTGCAAGAGCAAGAAAAAACAAATCAAAACAACAAGCTGGTGTAACTATGACAATTAGCAACAAAGATTAAAACTCGCTGAAAATCTTCCTCCCAAACCTACAAAGCAGTCAAAAGGCAGAGACAAATGCCAAAATCTTGAACAAACATTGCAAAGCAAAAGGTAGCTGCTTTTTTACAGTGGGATTAATGTGAGTGTCATGTTTTTTGAAAATTTGTAAAAAAGATGAAACTGATCAACAAATGTGAAACTTGATTTAATGCAAGTTATACATGACCAAAGTTATACATGACCAACTATGATTTATGGTACTGAAAGGTCAAAAGCTTTATGAGGGCATAGTATATGTTGCAAATTCAATGAAATGGTTCAAAATATTGAACTATTGTCTTTGATACATGTGTATAAGTTTAAGTCGTCGTTTAAATTGAACCATTGAAGAATTACAGCCACCTCAAAGTTTAAATTTTATAACATGGGCATGCAGTGGGGAATCACACGCAATACCAGCTTGAAAATAAAGTGCTGTCCAGATGGGCTTGGTATTATACAAACACCAGAATGGTGCAAATTATATGTCCCATGCTACAACAAGAGAAAATGACTCTAAATGCTGATGCAACTCAAAATGCTTCAAATGTTATATAACTCAAAATGCTTCAAAAGTTATGTAGCAAATTATACAAAATTCTGTCTGTGGTGTATGTAAATTCACATGAATGCATATAAAAATTTGAAATATTACAAAACTAGACTCTATTCGCAGCAAAAAAAAAAGAAAAAAGGAGCTTTCTTTATGAATTTAAATCAATGCCACAATGAATTAAAAAATTGATGGTCTAACCTAAAAAATATACTAAAAATGGAAAGAGTTTGGTTAAATTTAGCCTTTAGTACATGTTAAAAGTATACCTCAGAATTTGTAAATAAGAACAAGAAAGTTTTGTATCTTGATCAGCATTGAACAGTAATTGCTGCAAAAAAATTGAGAATATTTGAAGTCTACAAAGATGGTATATAATGTTGCAAAGTTTTCCTAGTGTAGCTGTACATGTGAAAAGCCTTATATAGCATAAATATTGCATAGGCTACAAGTTGAAAATAACCACAATGTTTCTTAGATCGTGTAAGTGTATTGGTGCAAAAATAGATAAAGTGCATTGGTAGGTTCGCCAGTCAAACATGAAAAGAACATGATTAAGTTGTGCTTTCCTGAGTTGTTAAATTTGATAACATTTATGAAAAATGACCATATCAAAATTGTGAATAACAAGAACAAAAAGTCCTAAAAATCTACACACAAGAAAAGAAAATGTTTATAAAAATGAAAATACACAATTTTTTTATTATACAAAACTGTTTTTGAGCTCATTAAATAAACTATCCAGGACATCAAAACTAAGGCGTTGGAGCACAATTAGGCCACAATTTTATGCGGCCAGCTGCAACCTGGCCACAGCCTGATTTTTCCAAAATGGCGACCGTTGGCTTGATTGATCACCTCAATATTATTGTATATTATTCATTACATGTTTTGAAATTATTTAGAGGTGACTAATCAAGCCTACGGTTGCCATCTTGGGAAATCAAGGCTGTGACCAGGTTACGGCCAGCCGCACAAAGTTGTGGCCTTAATTGCTCCAGCGCCTAAAGCAAGTGTGTGAGCGTCATATGCCCTGTAATGATGAAACAAATTCGAGCAAATTATGCCCTGAGAAACTGCACATCAAACTTTCAGTTCGCTACAGAGTCTACCAAATGAACTAATCTTGTCATCGTCATGATGTTATAAGTGTAACCTTTTTAATGCCTAGTTGTACTGTATTTTTATAGATATTGTGATAAGTGATTTAGACATTGTTTGTATAGCATTTTATTGTCTCCAACACAGTTTTTAACATTAAACTTCAGAAATCCTGAATTTTGTCAGTAAAGAACATTGTTTACTTTTTTCTTCTTGGTTTAGATTATCCGAGAAAATGCGAGGTACTCAGAAATTTGTTTTTAGCGGAATTTTTCTTTGGATGTCGTTTCAAGCAAATGTTTTTTAAAGGCTTGTTATATATTTTTTTGTATTATTTTGTTTATTTAGATTCTAAAAGCAAATTTAAAAGTGTGTGTAGCTTTGAAATACAGTACGTTTAAAATTCAGCTTTAAGTAAGAAAAGAAAATTAGCAGAGATGTATTCAAAATTGATATTCAAAGTTAAAGCTTTGCTAAAGAAGTTGATCTGCTAATAGAAAACATTACCTTAAGAAAACTTTGAAGTGCATTGTATTAAAATACAAAACTGGAGGATTAAATTCAAATTAGAAACCGATTTAAAAGAAATTAACAACAACAAAATTCATTTCCAGCAAAATTGAAAGCAATATGTACAGGTTGAAATACAGGGTTAGTACGGGTCCTTGAAAGTCCTTGAATTTTATTTTGCAATTTCCAGGCCTTGAAAGTCTTTGAAAAACTGACTTTATCAAAAAAAGTCCTTGAAAGTCCTGGAATTTTTGAATGTCAGAAATGTTAAAAATTGATTTGTCAAAAGAATTTACCATGCCCGAAAATGAACGAAAACAAATTTATTTTATTTGTTGGCACATTCCCAGCCGCTGCTGATAAGGGGAAAAGTCCTTGAATATTTCTTGGATTTTGTAAGTGAAAAAGTGTGCTAACCCTGAAATATCTGTTCATTGGTTTGGAGTATTCAGGGAAAGCAAGTTATTTTATTTTCGGTCTACCTCACACAGCCTTGTGCAAAATGAAATTGACTCTTGGAATGTCACACACCAGAAGTACTGTCGCTGTAGCAAAACAAGAAGTGATTCTATTCCACTGGATTTAAAGGGACTGTCCGCTGATTTTCTGACTATATATTTTTTTTTTATATTAAAAATGCCGTAACTTCTAAACGAAAGGGAGTATCGACCTCAAAATTGCTGCATTTTTCATTTCTCATCAATATCTTTCAGGAAAACAAATGAATAAATAAGTCTGTGACATGATGGTGTACCAAATTTGTTGAGATGGCGTGATTTTACCCATATGTTCTCAACACATACGACCCACAGCGATATAGGAAATTGCTTTACGCCTCTCACATGACTATAGAGGGTATGCAATAAACAGACCAGAACGAGTAACACGTGTTTGATCATTCAACTAGACTTTTGACTTTCCATAGCTGTCAATGTGTTAAAGCAACCGGTTGAATTTCGCGGGTTTACATTTGTTTGCCTTACATATAGATTGTTCATACGCTATTGAAAACAATATATGCCTACTTTATTGACCCAACACTGAATATAATCATGATATCGACAATGGGAAAGCTTTCAATATGTTGACAGGGTCAATATCCTTATCATTTTTAACAAACTATGTATAGGACATCAAGTTGTGACGTAGTATTGCATACCCTCTATTGTACACTGTCACAGATCAACAAGTCAACAGAAGATCTGTCGGCCTGATGATGCTGTGTGGATGATAAGGCATCAAAATGAAGTCCAATGGAATAGATTCAATTCTTGGTTTTGCTACTTAACACAACCTGTGTGACGGACATATCATTTATAGATATATTATCACCGTAACAGCTTCATATATGACGATTTTGAATGCCACCCATGTTTAAAGCTACTTGAAGGTTAAAATGTATGAAATTTTTACTGCCATTTTATGTTGTGTCAATGTAACGTTGCTTTGAAATAAAACTTTGTTAAATGGTATAATGAAATTGATGCATCTGTATTATAATAAGTTCTGAACAGTCACTAGGACTTTGAAAACTTTGGCAAAAATATCAAGATGTAGATGTTAGACCCTATTCCTTCTCAATGTCTGAGCTGAGGTGGCTTGGTTACAGACTATTGAGATCAAGAGAAATCAAATTCACAATTTTGTTTGATGTGTACACAGTGAGACAAATACTACCTTTACATTTCGGCGTTCCTTGTGCTAAGATCGAACAGGTGGTGACACTTCCCCGCCTTGGTCAAACTGTTGTTTTGCTGTGCGGTTTTCAGTCTGATTTTTTTCATAATTGGTGCAAGAATAAGGAAAATTGACGCAGGACGACTTAAAAAAAAATGGTGAGAAAGATCCCTTTTCCTGCTTATTTAGCTATTATCAGCCTCAACTAGTGGTTTTAACAAGCTTTTCCTTTAACCTTTGTTTTACCGTACTGACTCGAGTAATGTCCCACCTTTTTTGAACGTGAACTTGGATCAAAGTTACGGGATGGGACTTTACGCGAGGACACATGAGAGAGACTGAACTAACCGGTCGATCTGCCGAGGTAAACAATGCCAATGATCATGGTAATTGTCCGACCTAGAGGAATCAAATCAATCTATTCATTGTAATGTTTTGAATCAAATATTTCATGATTCAGTTCAGTAAATATTCTTTAAAATTATCCCCAAGAGTTTTTACAAAAAACACTTACAGGAACGTACCAATCAAGGTTAAATATGGTTAAATTATTTTTGCACATCCGATCGTGACATTCGCCATTTTGGAATTTTTGTTACAGTAACAATCGCGATTGCGCATGTCTGATAAGTATGATAGCGCATGCTCTATTTATTTTTACCGTTATATGAACGTAAACATCACCATCTGTTGAAGATTAGAACATAAAAAACAGTGAAAAGGTGTATATTCATCCGCGATCAGCCATGATATTCCCACAAATTGTAAGACATTTTGGATAAAATGTACCCATTTCTATCGTAATTGAGAAGGGTTTGCGATAAATTTATGATAAATTTCTAGGTGATTCAGCAAATTATGACCATAAATAAAATGGTATTGGGGTGATAATTTGGCAAATTCGAAAGAATACCAATGGGACTTTACTAAGGATGGGTTATTCCGTGTATTTTCTCTTACGTGTAACGTATTCATGAATGCGTGCGTGTATCGTGTACACGTATGAGATAGACTCAAAACCAAAGGTCAATGGCAGAACGTACAGCATTGCCAACAGTTGGAGCTTAACCCCGGGAACTTACCAATTTTGTAAGTTTACACACCTAGTAATATCCCCCGGACATAACATAGGAAGTAATTGAGTAAAATATTCACAGATTTTATGTTTTTAGTCCTTTGATGCCGTAGATTGAAGCAGATTTCGGGCGGTATCTACCCCCTAGCAGACAACTTTTTTCTTGCACAAATTTCCCATAATAACGTGAAAATCGAGATACACCGAGAACAGAAAAATCAAAGATGGCGGCGATCGGCACTTAAGGCAAAGTAATACCGAAATTTTACCAATTAAAATATTTTTTAGCTAAAAAGGTGAACGTTAAAACAAAATATTAAGTTTATAATCTTAACAGGCATGATTATCTTCAGGCAAAAGTGCTTGGATCTTCACTGTACATAAGTATTGGGAAATTCACATTTTCAGGCAAAATTACAAAAAGCCATAACCATCCCTGTCTTAAGAATCTTACAAAAAAATGGACAAAATGCATGAGAAGTAATTGTTTTCACATGTAAACAGATAGGAGTTTCAGATTTTAGCGATAATGTGACATTGTTAGTTATAATTGTGCGTGCCTTTGAAAAGATTTTGTTTCATTCGTGTACACGTTTACCACTTATTTGTTACGTGTTATGGATCGTGCGTGCGTGTAACGCATCATGCGCATCATAATGTGCCCAACCTTAGACTTTACCCGCGTGTACATTAATTTCCTGAAAATTTTTGTAAATATACGGGTGGTACATTGCCCGAAGGTGGGATTTACATGCGTCAGTATGGTAATTGGTCAAATTGGGGCAAACTTAAAAACCTTCGAGAGAACACTGTATCTGAAAAGTTCTATGTACACCACAGTATGATGGATGTACTGCACACTATATGATACAGGTTCAAGTTTAATTTAATAATCAATACAATGATAATGTGGATGAACCACTTGTCTCACTGTATCACAAAATTAGATAAATCTTGTTAAATGTTGCCTTAGTTGTGTGAAAAATGTATACTTTAATTAATATGATCTCATCAAAATCTTGATCCTATTCTGAAACTAATATCAATTCTTAGTTTCAGGTTTAAAATTTTCAGGGTGATGGTTTATGTCCACTGTATTTTGTAACATTTTACCGATATTTTGACTGTTTTAACATATTTGAAATCTTAAAAATGACACACTAGATGTCAGAAAATAGGCTCCTATGTGATGGTAGCAATCACTAAGAAAAAGGATGAAACTTCTGCATCACTTAAACGTATCTCGTAGCTAATTAACACCCATCTCCAAAATGTGCATATTTCATTATGTGGTGAACTTGCCAAATTTGCAAAAAAAATTGCTGAAAATTGAGAAATTGTAGCTAGTTGCTTTCAATTACACTGGCAAGTATACCATGGCACAGAAAAACTGAAACAATCATGAAATCTGAGATAATCTGGATAATATAGCATAAAATGATTCACTCAAAACAGGTTTCTAACTTGAAAACCAAAGTACAAAAAATGACAGGGGAAAATATAAAATTGGTCTTCCAAGAAGTCAAATTAACGATAGGCAAAGTAAAAATGTATTGGACGATGAATACAAAAATCCAGGGTAAGGGTGGCATTTACAACCAATGGGGCCCTGCACCAAGGATTTCTTTTTACATTGTCCAATACATTTTTGATTTTCCTTTAAAAAGTAAATGCAAGTAACTGATTGCAATACTCGTAATTGATGATTTTGACGCATGACATGTGATTGCAAACAACCATGGATTGTGAACACAGAATTGATATTATATCTCAGGAAATCACAAGAGTTTTGCATTTTCAATTATCCATGGGAAATCACTTGGTATTGCCTTTTGCATCTCAATACTTGCATTTGACTTCAATTGAAGTGTTAAATTTGCTTGTCACATATCCCTATACTCTGTAAATCTTGAAGTATGCAACAAGCAGCCGGTTAACGCACATATACCAATATGACCATACAGGGAAGTAAATTAGTCCGTATTTCTCGAATCATAACAACATGCCAAATTTTACTGGACATTCAAATAAACTTATGCTTAATGTTTGTCCATGTGTTAGCAACAAAATCATCCCAAAATAATACGAACATCATGAACGATTCATGTGAAAAAATATTAATACGCAGTGATTTGGTCTTAATCAGTCGTAATCAATCATTACTAGTCTCTTACACACAAAACAATACCACCAATTCACAATGTTGTAGAATACAAGGGATGTACTATAGATCTTGTAACAGAGTCTGATTGCTTGTTGCATACTTCAAGGTTTATAGAATATAGATGGATTTGTGTGAACAAGAAAACAGGAAAATGTATCTATTGCTGCAACCCATGAGACTTTGCCAAATTATCACATCAAAAGCTGGAGCAGTGGCATCACGTACGCAAGCACAAAATAACCAAACTGAAGTATTTTATCGCATGATAACAAAGGTAGAACCAACTTATGGTAAGTATTAATTACAAAATTTCAGTTACTGCAAACAAATTTTTCACAAAATAGAGTGCATATGAGATGCCAAATAGAATTACTGATCAAAATTTTAAAAAAGAAATGTTGGGAGTGGCTTCAATTTATGATGGGAACAAAGCTTCCTTTCTCAACTTTCTTTTTTTGATTGCGCAAAAGTTACAGAAAATAGGCCTAACTCAACAGTATGGCAACAGTTTTATATAAAATAAGGTGAAAATTCATTTGTGTCAAGATAATAATTATTTATGACATTGGGAAAAATCATAAGTACTGCAATTCAAGTTAGAACATAAAAAAACATTCGACCTCAAAGACACTCCATAAAAAAAAATATTAAGAATGTGTGCAGCATGAAAATTAGAAATGCACGGTGATTAAGGAATAGCAGAGATGAAACTTTTTCAGCTAACGGAGGTGGCAAAGAAGAGAAAGAAAAAGTCAAAACCTGGCATGTTTAGCCTATTGGACTAAAAAATTGATGAAAATGTAGGTCTTCCCAAACAAAATTTTACATCCTCAGCACATTCACAGATGTTTATAAGTGGGTCTGCGTGTGGCAAAACTTCACGACAAAAAATGTTATTAAAAATTAAATTATTCTGGTTATGGTGATAATTCAGTATATACTTTTGATCTCCCTGGTTTGAAAAAGGAAATACGATTGTAATTAAGTCAAAGTTGGCAGCTACAACCTGGCATGTCTAACCTATTGGGCAAAAAAAAAAAAAAAATAGGTCTAAGACTCCCAAATCAAATTTTGCATTCTTAATACATTGACAGATGTTTATTAGGCCTGCTTGTGGCAAAACTCCCCAACAAAAAATTGTTCAACATTAAATTAATTATGCTGATGGTGGTAAGATGATTTTCCACCAACTCGTTCCTTAGCAAACTGGTAACAGTATTTCTGTTTTCTTAAATTTTCAACTTCTGAAAATGACTTAATTAAAATTGCATTTGCAAAAAAAAATGTGAATGACTGACAAAATTAAAACTTTGCACATGTTTAGCTAGAAAAATTATCAACAAAATGTGATGTGACCATCTAAAACCATCTAAACAGCATGTTCAGTTAAGTTACATAAAAAATGTAACCAAAATATCAAAAAATGTAATGGCTCCACCTTTTCACCCAATTGATGGCATGTTATCATATGCTAAATTGCAACAATGTCAGTACACCATAAGCAGTAATTCCTTTTTGAAATTTCATATGATCTGCATGGTGCCTCATTGATGCCAAATGGTTCTTATAGGTGGATCTGATTCTGTACTCCCATATAGGACAACTTAAATTATTCAAATAATGTAGGACTTAAAAATAGTAGGTGCACACCAAATTTCATGTGCATCTGATTTCATAATATTGTTACGATATAATTTTTCAAACTTATTTTTGCAAAAATGAAACAAATCTGTTGACATATACAGTGGGCAAACTACAAGAGAACTTGGAATGTACATCGATGGAATGTACGCTGTCAATCAAAAATCTTGAGATACACTGGCCATTTAAAGTATTTCCGCACTAACACATTATTCAGCCGTATCTCACAAGGCGTTTATAAGGAAACTATCTGGAAACTTATGTTGCTTTTGGTCAGATCTGATAGGTAATGTAGTTGAGTGTAAAATTGAGCTCCGGATGGGATCAACCCCCTCACGTACAGGGAGGGGGCAACAACACAAATGGGTCGAAAAACGTAATCTTAGGTCAAATTTGATTTGACAACACCTGGGTCAAGGTCACTTAATCACTCAAGTTGAGTGGTCATATGGAATGTGTATATGTAATAGAGTGACAATCAGGCAATTAAATGTCCTGTTCACGCTTGACCGCGCCAAGAAAATGCTTGGAAGCAAACGAAAAATGATCCTTCAAGGCCCCATCAGTTTACAAAAATAGGGCTGTGATGAATGTAGAGTGTTTTGTGACGGTATATGACAGATTGAAAACCTCTTAAAACCTTTTAAAATGTCATATACCGCCAGGGACCATTCCACTTTTACCACAGCCCTATTTTTGTAAACTGGGTGGCGTCGAATGACTATTTTTCGTTAGCTTCCAAGCATTCTCTTGGCGAAGTCAAGCGTGACCAGTACATTTCATCGCCTGCTTGTAACTCTATTACATATACACATTCCACATGACCACTCAACTTGAGCGGTGAAGTGACCTTGACCCAGGTGTGGTCAAATCAAATTTGACCTAAGAATCACGTTTTTCGACCCATTTGTGTTGTTGCCCCCTACCTGTACGTGAGGGGGTTGATTCCATTTGGTGCTCAATTTTACACTTAACTAGTTTCCAGATAGTTTCCTTATAAACGCCTTGTGAGATATGGCTGAATAATGTGTTAGTGCGGAAATACTTTAAATGGCCAGTGTACATGAAAAATTTACTTGCACAGATATTATTTTTACATGTAATTATGAATTGGCATAAAAATCATGCTGAAAGTACATTCTGGAGTAAAAATCATTTTGATGAATGATGAAAATTGTATATTTTCAGTATTTTTTTTTTTGTTTTCCCACTAAGCTTCAAGTTTACCAAAGAAAGCTACATGCAATCGATCATGCATGTGGCAGATGTAATAAATACACATGACTTAATTAAATTAAATTTTTAATTAAATCAGATGGAAACATTGCTGATATTTTTTACCATTATATCAGTTTTTCTTGTACTAAAAGGTTTCAAACTCAAAAATATTGATAAAGTATTACTTGTAATTTCTTTTTCCCAGAGTTATAATTTGTTCCCACTTTCATTGTAATAGAAAAAATGAAATTCAATCTATTCTAGTAGCGATGCATCATAGCTAAAATATTCATAACAATTGTTCATTTTGTGATAAAAGCATGAAATTTGGCACAGATATAGAGAAAGGTTATCTTAACAGATCTAGATCATGAGCCATCTCATTTTTTGTCCTTGTCGGCCATTTTCCAAGATGGCAGCCAAAGTGCCGATTTTCAGCATATTTCGGTAATGTATTAATCAGGTAGAAACTTAATTTTCAAAATATGGGGAAATGGCTTCTGCAGCTATGAAAAATACTTCTGACTCCAAATTATGTTATTTGCATATTTCAAATTCAAAATGGCCGCCAAAATAGCTGATTATTATTAAAATCGTCGAAAATAGCTGTTAAAATGCCTGATATCATAAATAATCAACATAAAATAACATTTAGGGCTACAAACAGATCATTTTCACCTAATTTTATTGTAAGCTTGCATCAAAATCAAAATGGCGCCTGTCCTGAGATCTCCAAAATGGTCTCTAAAATGTGTTTTTTATGTGGAAAAATGGGTTAGAGGCACTTCAAATACATCAAATGTTTAAAATAATTAATGAACAATGGCTTTGAGGGTAACCATTACATCTCAGAAAAGGGAGTGAGCATGTTTAAAATCCGGTATGGAGCCTGTGTACTGATATCTAAAATGGCCGGAAAATACAACTTTTGTATACAAAAAAGGGTTTCAGTGAGTTTGAAATAGTATCAAATACTATTAATGTTCGAAATGATTAATGGAAAATAGCTTCAAGGATAACTATGGGAGCATTTCTACCCAGATATAGTTGTTAGCATGTTTCAAATCCAATACTTATAATGTTTGAAAGTTCCTTATGTCCATTTTCATTCTGTCACAGTGAAATCTGAGACTTGCAAGAATTTGGGGCCTTAATCTTTTTAATAAGAATTTTATTGTTAATTTCACAAAGATTCAGAATCGCTGATGCAGAATAACCAGTGTGAGTGTGTCTGTGAGAATAGTGATTTGGTTGGAGGTTAAGTTATTTTGTAGTAGCTTGCTAGAGAGACTAATGCCAGGCATCAATAGATAATTTATGCTTGGAAAGTTTTCTTTTAATATTTGTTGGCCTTTAGAAAGATGTGTCTACCAGCGTAGATATCATGGTCAAAGGAAGCTTGCAGCCAAATTAGCACAGGTAAAAGTGGCCAGTTTTTAGTGGCTCAGATGATGCACGTTGTGCTTATTTCATATGCCAGCTCAGTTGAGAATTCCGACGGTTATGAAATTTATATTCTAATATGGCGGAGATGACACAGCACTTGACCTCCAGAGGCTACCTGGGATGGAGACAGACAGTGAACTTCAAGTCATTTACTTTCTAAAGCAATTTCAGCATTTTATCCTGTTTTTGGTTTGGCGGATGGAAGCGTCAGTTTTGGACGGTGTTTAGTTCTGCGAACTCTTTTAGTTATGGGCCTGTTTCACAGTAATTGCCAACTTTATGAGTTTCCACTTAAAACCCATATGATTATTTACAGGAATGTGATAGAGACTCACTTCATATGTTTTTACTTACATCTCTACTAGGCCTACCTCCCATATCTATATCAACTTATTTGTGCTTGTTTTTCTGGATGCAGCCCACCCAAAATGGCCTAAATTTGAACAATATGGCGTCAACCAAAAATACATGTCCTTTTGGTTTCAGCTGCCATATTTGCTATGTTGAGTCTGTCCATTGTTACTTTTGAGTTCTGTTAGACAACCCTTGACACTTTATTACCATGTGAAAATAAAGTGTAGCAGAGTGTTCAAAAAATATATATGGAGCAGTCAAAATAAAGTGTTGGATGTGACATTTTCCGTTCACATTGAATAGCATTTTATTCAAATACACTGACACTCCCATGGTGGATATCTATGGCATTTTATGGTATAATTTGCAAAGACAATCCTTCATAATAATGCCCACAAAAAATTATACAAATGGTCCCAGGATTAATTCAGATATGGCTAATTGAAACCTAATCCGTAATTTTCCGTTCACAATTTTGTCACGTCCAACACTTTTTGTAGAAGCCCTGTTGTCTTTATGAAGTGAGTTGTATGTTTGTATTACTCACTCTCCATAAGGACTATCTCTCTACTATTGAATTATACCTTAAGTTTTTTACAACCATTGTAAAATGGCTTGGATATAAGAACAAAACATTTTCTGTTCACACCAGTCACGTCCAACACATTTTGTCACGTCCAACACATGTGTGCTGCATATCTTGAAAATTAAGAAGTCTGCAACTTTGAATTTATAATTGAAGTATGTTTCTAGTTGTTACATGTGTTTGAACTACAAACTTTAAGGTGCGATCAGTTTTTGTAAAATTTTAAAATTTTGTCCTGTTCACATTTGCAATTTGTCACGTCCAACACAGTCCGTCACGTCCAACCATAAAAAACTTCACAGTTTTGGAATATTGGAAGAGCATAAATATAAAACAAAGCATTTATATGGAAAGTTTGTAGTGGTGCATCATTTCAAAACCTTAAAATTAGTTTTTGTTTTTAATAAATGTTAAAAAGATAGGATTTTAAGTCAAAATTCCGTTCACATGTCACATCCAACACTTAAGACATAAAGCTAATTATCTGCTAACTAAATGGTTGAAATTTACTGGCATTTTGGCACAAATATTTTACAGACTAAAACTGATAAATCCATGAACAATTACTCTTGCTTTGTCAAAGTTTTGATTTCTTAATCTAAACCTTTTTATGTCAAAAACCTGTTTTTGGCCAAAAAAAGCAGCAAAAATTGTCATAAAATTGGCAAAATTTGAGCTGGAATGTTCATATTTCAGCTTGAATTGCCTAAAGGTACGTATTTGACATTTATGATGAGAACAAGTCTTATTTCTTTTGGCACTAGAGATAAATTTCCAAACAAACTATTTGCATATTTTACCAAAATGGCTCAATTTTCATACTTCTTGATCGAAAAAATCAATAAAGGAGAAAAGATTTAGGTGTGCTTTCTATTTTTTCTTAAAATTGGTACTCTTATGCACATTTGTAAACATATGACAAAGTTTGTTACTTGGTTTGAAAAAATGACCCCCAGGTTGACAAAAAGTTGGCAATTACTGTGAAACGGGCCTATGGTAAACAGTTACTTTTGAAGAGAAATGAATTCTGGTTGGTGATGTTTTAATATAAAAATAAAATAAATTGCAGGTGATTTATAGTGCACTACGCCTCCCCTGACTTGTAATTCCACGCGGCCTCAGCACACTTTACAGAGCATATACAATTTGTTCTAATCATTGGGTTAAATCACACCTGGACTCCCTGGGGCCGAAGGGCTTACTGCGGCCTACATAATTTGGCGCAACCCTAGCTTGAGCAATTTACACCCTCATAGAATATACAGTTTTCGCACACTCAGCTCCAGCCTGGACTCGAGCGCGAAACGATCAATACAGCAGATGATTAATATGTTTAACAGTCCGAGAACTAACCGACTGAGCTAACGAGAACTACACTGGAGATTTCGGGTAATATCTACTGTGTATAAATATTAGGATATTCAACGAACCAATTCTATCTGCTGTCGTTTTTAAAGACATTCTACGATAAGTTTTGTTTGCTGCTTTTAAAGACATTCTTGGAATACAATTGTATTTTAGTGGCCATTTTGATCATAGTAAAGGCTCCATGATAGATTTCAAACATGCTTACATTTTATGGGAAGAAATGTTCCTATTGTCATTTACAATCTATTGCAGGCCTGATCTATTGTTTTATACTTGGGTCTTTTCAATGCTGTTTTAAAACACCTTAAACCTATTTTTGCCATTTCGATGGCCATTTTGGATATCAGTACTTACCCGAAATATCTGGCTGTGGTATTGGCACCACAGCCAGAAGCAAGCTCTGCAATAAAACCTGCGCATAAGTGCACATACCCAATATCCCCAAAAATGATCATAGCTATCAAATACAAACTGCAATCCTCCACAAACATTACAAAGGATATTTATACTAAATTTACCTATTATTTAACACTTCCCAAAGTTGTTAGTCACACAAAAATGATGTTAAGATATGTTTACAAATCGTAACCGGGGTAAACAAACCAACAAACCGTTTGATTTCTCTGATCCGAACAGTGCGATTTTCATAAATTTAATTCAAAAAGGTTCCTTTCATGAATATGGAATAAAACATTTCTGTTTTTTCAAGTAGCATTTGTATTTTTCAATTTATGCACAAATGACCATTATGTGATAGGCTGTACTACACAGCTTGCCTCAAGGCAAAAACGAAGTTTTTTGGCTTGTGTTTCTCGAGCGAATCAGTACAGGCTCCATATTGGATTTGGAACATGCTAACACCCTTCTTTGGCTAAAATATTCTTATTGTTACCCTGAAATCCATTTTCCATCGATTATTTTGAACATTTCATGTTGTTGATACAGTTTCAAAGTCACTTAAACACATTTTTTAGCATAAAATGATATTTTGGTGGCCTTTTTGAGTCTCATTACAAGCTCTATAGATATTGGATTTTAAACATATTTGTTGGGAAGAAATGCTCCTATATTGTTACCCTCAAAGTCATTTTCCATAGAACATTTGGTGTTTTTGATACTATTTTTGAAGTACTTCCATCTCATTTTTGCGCATAAAAACGTAATTTGGTGGACATTTTCGATCTCAATACAGACCCCATATTGGATATTGAAGATGCTAACTCCCTTATTTGCATGGGAAGAAATGCTCCTATTGCTACCCACAAAGGCATTTTCCATAGATTATTTTGAATACTTGATGTTTTAGATACTGTTTCGAAGTACCTCTAACCAATTTTTGCACATAAAAACACATTTTTGGCAACCATTTTGGATCTCAGTATAGGCCCCATATTGGATTTGAACCATAACACCCTTGTTTGGAAAGAAGTTGCTTACCTAGCCATTTTCCGTCAATTATTTTTGAACATTTGGTGTTTTAGATTCTGTTTTGAAGTGCCACTTACCCATTTATTCACATATTGGCAACCTTTTTGGATCTAAGAACAGGCGCCATTTTGATTTTGATGCAAGCTTACAAATAATTAGGGTGCAAATGATCTTGTTTTAGCCCTATATGTTATTTTATGTTGATTATTTATGATATCAGGCATTTTAACAGCTGTTTTGGACGATTATAATAAAAATCAGCTATTTTGGCGGCCATTTTGAATTTGAAATATGCACATAACATAACTTTGAGTCGGATGTATTTGCCATAGCTCTAGAAGCCATTTCCCAATAATAATTTTGAATATGAAGTTTCTACCTGATTAATACATTACCGTACCGAAATATGCTGAAACTCAGCACTTTGGCGGCCATCTTGGAAAATGGCCAACAGGGACAAAAACTGAGATGGCTCATGATCTAGATCTGTTGATATAACCTTTTTATACATCTGTGCCAAATTTCATGCTTTTATCACAAAATTAAACAATAGGTTAGCTATGATGCACTACTATAAGACATTTCTGGAAAAAACATCTACAAATGTATCCTTGAATAGGTTCATCAGGTTTGGTATCATAAGATTAAAGTTCATCATAAAACCAGAATTTGTTTTTGACCAGTTCGAGTGTCATGGGTGACTCATCTCCAGAATGATTGTTTATCCTTCTTGGCTGGATGATGGTCACAGAGGGCTCACTCCTACTAGATTCAGTAGACCATATGAATACGAATTTTTTTTTTATAGTACGTTTTTGATCCTCTTCTGGGTAGGAGTTATACCTATCGTTTAGTACCAAATGATGTTCAGGTGTAAACAGAGACATGATCAGACATCCAAATGACAACAGCAAAATACAGACACCATGCCAAACTTCTCCTTTTTTTTACCACTTACCTATTCCACCAGACTTTATTCACAGCATCTATAGTATCCTAAGCTTTTGCATAAACATAATACACTGAAATGTTGAAAGTATATTCCTTGTACATTGGCAAAAATTTGAGTTTTCCATGACAACTCTTTTGAAAATTTGTAAAGCAGCATGATATGATCACTCCTCAAAATGGCCTTCCTATGTTTGGGTGACAGGCTATGTAGTACTGCACATGTGCAATGACAGCATTATGCAGAATTTGTGACATCATAGTAGTCATGTGATAGTGCAATATCCAATCAAAAAACATGTATTAGCACTGTTTAGGGTGCCTAAGACATTTATCAAAACAAAAATGGTGCAGGCAGGGAAGTCAAAATTTGGGACTAGGATATTTAATATCAAAATTAGGTAAGTGATTTTTGTATTTCGAACACAATTATTATTTCATACACCTATTCATACATATGGGCAGTACTAGTGTATAGTTAGAAGTTTCAAACTATTGTAGAAAAGGCTATTTGGAGAATGCCAGCTTAATAAACAGCTTTTTAAGTAAGGCTGAAAGCTGGGAGGATAATTCAGAAAAATTATCCTCCCAGAACTGGGTGTAGGTAGGAGTGAGCTCTCTGTTGGTGGTCATCCTCCAGTTGTAAAGGATAAACAATCAATCTGAGGATGAGCGTCGCTCATGACACCTGAAACCGTTGAGTTTCCCACCAATTCTTGTTTATCTAACAACAAATTTAAAGATATTCATAGAAATAGATTGCAACCCCTATAGGCCAAGTAAATATGTGGGAAATTTAAGCAAAAACTTGCAAATGCAGGATCCATAATTGTTCGTCAATGCAACCCCCACCCTGTTTTTTGTTTTGTTTTGTTTACATTGTCCAAACGATGTTTACTTGGCCTATAGTTTGTATTCTTTTTAAAATGGTCATAAAAGTACTGTTTATTTTAACAGTATGGTGATTTGACATGACATAATGATGGTGATGGCGGACATGACATTTGATGATGGTGGACATGACACGGTGATGGTTGACATAACGTGGCGTTGGTGGTGGACATGATTTGATGATGGTGGTTATTATTCTTCAACAGCTTACCAAGCAGGTATGCTTTTTCAAATCTTTTAAGCATGATTCCTAACCTTATAGGGGCATTGGACAAGTTCAGCATCATCCCCAAACTTTTCCCCAAACAATTTGAGATTTTTGCATTATTTGAAGCATTAGCGGTAATAATAACAGCATGCAAAGTTTCATTATCAAATTCAAACCCTATTTCAAATATTTAGATATTCTTTTATTTTTGATTATCGTTGTCAACAACGATGCAAACTGCCCACTATAGATGAATTTTGAAAATTGGCCTTTTCAGGAGATCTAGTGCAAACATAATTTCTTTTGATATCAATAAACGTGTGTAGAAAATAGCCTCGTACTCAAGATCAAGAAACAAAATAAAATTCAAAAGGTTTTGATCAAAATTTTCCTGATATCCATGTGGCCCGTTTCACAGTAATTGCCAACTTTATGAGTTTTCACTTAAAACCTATACGATATTTTACAGGAATGTGATACAGACTCACCTCATATGTTTTTACTTGCATCTCTACTAGGCCTACCTCCCATACCTAAATGAACTTATTTGTGCTTATTTTTCAGGAGGCAGCCCGCATGAAATGGTCAAAATTTGACCGATATGGCGTCAACCAAAAATACATGTCATTTTGGTTTCAGCTGCCATATTCACTATGTTGAGTCTGTCCATGGTTTCTTTTGAGTTCTGTTAGACAACCCATGACACTTTATTACCATGTGAAAATAAAGTGTAGCAAAGTGCTCAAAAATTTATATGAAGCAGTCAAAATAGTGTTTGACTTGACATTTTCCATTCACATTGAATAGCATTTTTATCTCGCCTTAACAATTTTCAGGAAGAGACATACCATTCCTTAAAACCGTCCGCTGCGTACAATTTGAACGCAAACTATGCATATGAAGTACCTAATTTGCATAATTTTGTGTAATTTTTAATTTCAAGTATATCTCCTAAACCGTAAGGGCTATGGTAATGAAACTTGGTGACATGAAGGAGTTTGGGATTAGCACACGCTACGCACCTGTTTTGGGGTGTGGTGAAGGTCATTCAAGGTCAAAAAGGTCATTTGAGGTCAAATTTTTAAAATTGTTCAAAAAGTTGACCTGAGGTCATCCGAGGTCATTTTTAGGTCAAGCTCAACTTATTAACCCATTACCCCACATGGATTAAACTTAGACCATAGAAAGTACTTGACCCAAGGTCAAGGTCAAAAGGTCATCCCAGGTCAAATTTACAAAATTGTTCAAAAAGTTGATCCGAGGTCATCCGAGGTCATGCTCATAACTCATTAACCCCCGACCCCACATGGATTAAACTTAGACCATAGAATATACTTGACCCAAGGTCAAAGTCAAAAGGTCATCTGAGGTCAAATTTACAAAATTGTGCAAAAAGTTGACATGAGGTCATCCGAGGTCATTTTGAGGTCAAGGTCATAACTCATGAATACCTGACCCCACATGGATTAAACTTAGACCATAGAAAGTACTTGACCCAATGTAACTCCTACCCTATCCTACTGCACCCCACAACTGAATTATTGAGTACAGGTCAATTCAGTAGGCGGTCGATACGCATGCGAGACTACTGGTTCGCGAACCATCTTGTATTCAAATACACCGACACTCAGGGCCGTAGGAAGGCATGTAAGCCAAGGGCGCAAACACATTTACCGTCCCGAAATTCATGTTTCGTCTCGATGTATATACGTCAATTTGTTTTGTATTGCGCGCCTACGCGCACAAATTTTGCTAAAAATCGATATAAAACCTTGATATTTGTGGGACAGTAATATCGGACGGTAAAAGTAGTGAAATATCGTCCCAAAATTTTTGAAATTTGTCCTGCCAGCGTCCCAATTTTTCGAGCCAGGGGGGGGGGGGGGCAAACACATTTACCGTCCCAAAATTCTGTTTCCTCCCGATGCATATGTCAATTTGTTTTGTAATGCGCGCCTACGCGCGCAAATTTTGCTATTTTTAAGCCTAAAATCGATATAAAACCTTGATATTTGTGCTAAAATTTGTGGGACCGTAATATCGGTAGGAGTAGTGAAATATAGTCCCCAAAATTTTTGAAATTTGTCCCGCCAGTGTCCCGATTTTTCGAGCCAGGGGGGTAGTGCCTCCCCGCTTCGTACGGCCCTGCCAACACTCCCATGATGGATATTTGTGGCATTTTATGGTATCATTTGCAAAGACAATCCTTCATGATAATGCCCAGACAAAATTATATGATTGGTCCTAGAATTAATTCAGATATGGAAAACTGTAATCTAGTCCGCAATTTTCCATTCACAATTTTGTCACGTCCAACACTTTTTGCAGACCTCCTGTTGTCTTTATGAAGTAAGTTCTATGTTTGTGATACTTGCTCTCCAAGAGGACTATCTCTCTACCATTAGATTGTACCCAAAGTTTTGACAACCTTTGTAAAATGCCTTGGATCTATGAACAAAACATTTTCCATTCACACCAGTCACGTTCAACACATTTTGTCACGTCCAACACATGTGTGCTGCATATCTTGAAAAATAAGAGGTCTGCAACTTTGAATTTATAGTATGTTTTTAGTTGTTGCATGGGTTTGTGAACTACAAACTTTAAGTTGTGATCAGTTTTTGTAAACTTTCAAAATTTTGCCCCGTTCACATTTTCAATTTGTCACGTCCAACACAATTTGTCACGTCCAACCATAAAAATTTCAGTTTTGGAATATTGGAAGAGCATAAATATAAAACAAAGCATTCAATATGGAAAGTTTGTAGTGGTGCATTGTTTCAAAAACTTTAAATTAGTTTTTGTTTTTAATAAATGTCAAAAACATTTGATTTTGGTCAAAATTCCGTTCACATGTCACGTCCAACACTTAGGACATAAACTTTCATTATCTGCTAACTAAATGGTTGAGATTTGCTGGCATTTGGTGTATGCAAATATTTTCCAGACTACAAATATAACAGCAAAAATATCATAAAATTGTCAAAATTTGAGCTAGAATGTTCATATTTCAGCTTGAATTACCTGAAGGTACATATTTGACATTTATGATGAAAACAAGTCTAATTTCTTTTGGCACTAGAAATAAATATTCAAAGAAACTACTCACATTTTTTACAAAATGGCTCAATTTTCATACTTGATCGAAAAAATCAATAAAGGGGAAAAGATTAAGGTGTGCTTTCTATTTTTTCTTTAAAATTTTCACTCTTATGCACATTTTTAAACATATGACAAAGTATGTTACTTAGTTTGAAAAAATGACCCCCAGGTTGACAAAAAGTTGGCAATTACTGTGAAACAGGCCACATGTCAAAGGAACTTCGGAGAAACTCATGCATATTTTCTGTGACCACAGGGTCAACACTTATCACAAACTCTTCAACACTATATATGTTGGTTCATCCCAAGGACAATACAAGTTCAATTGCTGCCAATGTTCAGGCACTTATGTGGGTGAAACAAGTAGATCTCTTGGCATCCGGGTCCACTGACATTGGTGAACATTGCAAAAACTTTGACCATAATATCAACATGGAGGATGTCACTATTGTTGCACAGGAAAACCAGTATACTGGAAGAGGAAGATATAATAATCTGTTGAAATCCTTACAACTATGACTCTGAAAAGGTATCTTTTTCAATTTTTATTACATTTGTGTATTTTCAGTTTTGCTGGGAACTAGACAGATGCGAGTGTTGATGAAGTGACGGAGTAAAACTGGAACTAACTTCTTGCTGGAACTTAGGTCAAATTACCAAGTAAGTAATGCACCTATCACTTGTAATTCGGGTACCCGGGCACTAGCAGGGAACTCGTCATGCTCGTGCGGGGAAGTTGTGCATGCTGATGTCCCCACCAGGCGGGGAACACGTGCGGGGATGCAGCAGTGGCTCGATGGTGACCATTTAGGAGGGGAATTTGACCGGGACGTAAATCTATGAAATTTGAGCCCTTTCCCTGTGGTATGGGGCCGGGACTTCATCGGTGACTCAGATTTGAGGATGCCCTGCCCTACGGGGAAGTCGGCGGAGTGTTAGGCGGGGACTCTTCAAATTGTGATGAATGAGCTCGGGCGCATTCCCCGCTAGTACCCGGAGTTACAAGTGATAGGTGCATAACCACAATTCAGGATATACAAAATACATATGTTACAAACTGTAAAGTGACAATAAATTCATAAGTGGCATACTTTGCAGTGCAAGTAGCTATTGTATATAGATTGGATTTAATGCTTACGGTGATGCATCACTAGACTTCCTCACCGAGTGAGAACTTCTCACCTGCCAAATAGAGAATTCCTCATTTAGGACAAGAAGTCTAGTGATGCCAGGCCTGACTAGACTCGAGCAAGCTTGGGCAATTTCAAGTTTATATATATACTTCATAAATGGTCCTACTGTGTGTCCCAGAAAGAAGCTATCAAAATGTCCAGGTGGGCCACTGAGCTATAATATTGGTGTATACATGCATGAACACACAAAAAAAAAGGAAAAGGGAAGGAAGAAAAAAACAACTTAAAGGTGTAGGTTCTGATCACATTTTCACCCCCTGGGCTCAACCGGAAGTAGTATATTTTTTTGATACCATATCAAAGCCCATATTTTTCTGATTCTAAATTCAAAATTTCACCTCCAAATTCTTTACACTTTTGGAGATATAGCATAAAATGTAAAATTATTGGTATACCTATTTTCCATTTCTTTTGTATTTTCATAACAGCCTCATCCCCAGGGTTGCATATTTTCTTTTGTCTCTCAAGAGAAAACAAGAAGCAAATGGACGTTTAAATTTCACAATATGCATTCCAGAGGTCAAGGTCAATCAGTTAAAACTAACATACACACATGCTAAGATAGGAACATACACCTTTAATATGGGGTAAATTTTTGAGTAAAATTGCACATAAACCCTTGTTTAGGGTATTTCTTCAAAGGTAAGCTAAAACCTGTTACGGGGTATTTTGCAAACTTATGTTCAAATCATGTGTACAACAATATATCCGTGTCCCCCCCCCCCTTTATAGAAAAGGTATTTATAATATTTAAAACTATAGTAGTACTGTTTTCACACCATCATTTTTTTCTATGGATAAAAAAAAAATCAAATTTGTAAAGAATTGTTATAGGCAGGAGCGGACATCCGGGCGTTTTGTTTACATCCGGGACGTTTGTCCAAATAGCGCGGTGAAAACATTTGCCGACTTCCCATTCAACTCAATGGAGAAAATGCCAGCTCGCGGAAACTTCGATTGATTTTAGCAAATTGTCAAAATATTTCGTTTCCAAAATCATATGAGATGTTTGGTATTCAAGTCGTAACAAAATGACAAACAGCTCATCATTTCACAGATTTTCGTCTGGCTAAAAAAGAAGGAAATGAAGGGATGACTGGCTGAAGTATTGATTGTTTTCACCGCGCACGAAGTCCAGCGCGAGTTATTTTTAGATCATTGTGCTGCGTATACCCTGCGTATGCCTGCGTATGACGTGGGTCTGCTTTCGCCTATTTTGTTCAATAGTTAACGAATTCAGGGGAAACTATTCGTAGGATATATTACAATACATTGAACATGTTCTATCAATTTATGTAAAAAATATTTTAAGTAGAAAAATAGGGGGATGAATCTAGACCAGTCCCATTAACTCAGTTATGTAAGCCATGCCTTACTATACAGGTAAATCACTGAACGCTCTGAAATTATTGAAGGTTTTTAGTTTCCCCAGAATCACGGTCCATAGACTTTGTGTAAGTTTTGTATACATTTGTAGGACAATGTAAATTTGGGCAGAGGAGGGTGGCCATGGCAACTGTTACGTGTTGCCGGCTCTTGTCGTACGGTATCCTAGCCAAGTCCTCAGTTGCGTCATGTCCTATACCGCCTCTTGAAAGCTGTTGGGATTCGTGGAAAAATACAATTTCCGGGATCACTAAAATTATTTCCGTAAATCTGTAAAAAATATGATCTTTGTAAATATATTTTTCAATACGCGAGTCACGTGACCCAATAGAAATACACGTAAATCGTATCCTAAATTTGCCTTTTGGAAATCCCTTGTCCCTAAATCTAGTGGATGCTATTTATTGTGTCCTATGCCGCCTGAATTTGGGCTTGTGATCACATCAGCCTCACTCACTTGTGTTAATGCAGGGGTTACATGTCGCTCATCTGTAAATCCTATATTTGTTTTTCCAATTTCAGATGGACCATGATGGAGATTTGACTGTTGGACGTTGTGAAACGGCAAGACGGACAGTATGTGTGTGAATTTCTGAAACTTTCAATTGACTTTGAGTTTGATAAGTATATTTCCTGTCAAATTCTGGAAATAGAACAAGGTCATGGAAACCTGTTTTTAGAGAAAGATATACCGTATTTTTCCTATTATTAGAAACCGTTTTAAGCATCAACATAAATTTTCCACAAAATTGCCACTTAGCTTAACAATTATGGCAGCTTACTGTTATACAGGGTGTCCCAATAAAAATGCATTGTTTTTGATCATACCTCAAGAACCAATAAATAAAAATACAAACTTTTTTTCATAGTACCACATAGTATTGTGTAATCTTTCATCGAGGGAATTTTGAGCAAAATCCCTAGAGCCGTTCTTGAGAAAACAAGAATTTTGTAAGAGGACTTGATTTTACTCCACTCCAATGGGGTTTACCACAATAACTCATGTTTAATATGTTAATAAAACATATCTTTGGTTACTTTTGACCAATTCAGCATAACAGACCCTAAGAGATTACAAAATATGGCACAGACATTAAAACCTGATTTTGATATCTTTTTCAGCACTGAAAGTAGAACCGTAATTCAATTTGTAGGTTTTGGTGTTTTGCAGCATTAAGTAAAAAAAAATAATAATTAAAAAAAACCCCAACAATTCACGGTTTCTCAAGAAAACTTAATCAAGGCACAAATTTCCTTTAATGGAAAGTCTATTTCAGAATATTTTGAATTTTCTTAGTTTTGAGCTTTTTTCATAAAAACGAAAATCTTTATGACTGTCACTTGGCTCTGCACAGAGAAAACGAACATATTCAAATCAAACTAACTCCCTCGTGAAAAGTAGAATGTCTGTTAGTCCATGATAGCTCACGTTGTATAAATTTGGTACAATTTACGTTAATTTCAAGCAACTCTGCCTTTCACATGTCCACAATCAGTTTCCAGGCACCTTTGTGTTCTTATCATCATGCTCCTGGTTCAATGCAAGGTTCTATATCCCGGACGACGATGGGAGTCGAGGGTGATAAGACAAGCTTGCAAGTTTTAATCAGGTTTTTTCAAATTCCAAATTTTCTGTTGTTGTTGCTATTGTTGTCGTTTGTAGTTACTTTCCAGTGTTTATCAATGAATAAAATTAGTTTTTCATTTAGAGTAGGCCTACTTCTGTGGTGACATGGTCATGTCAGATCGATGATGATAATTGCAAATATGAGTTACTGTGGTAAACTCTATTGGAATGGGGTAAAATTTAGTCTTACAAAATTCTAGTTTTATCAAGAACGGCTCGACGTCAGGTGACACCGTCACCTGAAGAACCATTTCAAGAACCACTGACCTAAGACTGGAGATTTTACAGTGTGCAATCCAAATTTATGACAAATGGCTGCTATTGCAGATACGACTTTCTTGCACTCACATGACAAACTATTTCCACGTTGAGAATCATTGCCAAGTGGGTTTCTTGTGGACTAGATGCCATACCTGTTTTGATGTTTCAGCAACTAGCAATTGACTCATGTTGAAACCCTAATGGTCATCTTATCTCTGAATGAGTTGTGCTTTTATATGGCAATCTCCAAAAAAAATTGAGTTTAAGAAGAATAGCAAAAATGACTTATGGACAACAAAAAAGTTGTCATAACATAATGTGAACTTGTCAAATATGTAAAAACAGATCAAAATCGCTCAAATCCCCTGTGTGATACAAAGTTAAAAACAAATACGGGGACGTTCAATTTATTTTTTGTTACATTTGGCATTACTGTTGTAGTAGTAACTGAAACTTTAGAATTGCAATTATAACATAAATCGGCAGTTTAAAGGGACTTTATTAATGGGATTTGACAACTCGGTCAATCATGAACCGTTGGAGTAAAGGGAGATAATAAATGTGCTTGATATGCGCTCACAATTCAGCTGTGCCACATTTCATTTATGTCTATTTATTTTGTCTTATCTTATTTGTGTCCCAGAAACATATCTTGCAATCTTTGCAAGTTAACATTTAATAATAATGGATGGGCGTACATTATTTTGAGTAATGGGTGCCCCCGAACCATTACGAGTAATTGGTGTTGGGTTATTTTGAGTAATGGGCACCGCCGAACATTACGAAATACTAATGTACGCCCATCCATTGTGAGACAATAGATGACAGGCAAAACAATAAATATTATCTTTTACGAGACATTTTAAGATAAAAATTGAAGTCAATTATTTGTCAAAAAGCAAAGACATCATTATTGGAAAAACATACACCCCTATTCAAACATAAAACATTCCAATTTAAGTAATGATGGCGGGTCATGTGTGTGCGTATATATCTACACCGCGCCGCAATTTTCAACGCGCGGGTCCACTGCGCGTATAGGCTAACGCGCTGTCATATATTGTCTCATAATGGATAGCCAATTATTCCGTAACTCTTTCACTCCGGAATAAAATTTTCATCCGTCCTATTTTACCAGAAAGCCGCTCTGAGCAGCTCACAGAGACCTAACTTTATGATAGCATATAATAATTATAGTGCATTAGAACCGTTCTCGTTGATAATAAAACTAGATAGCTCTTTGTTTCAACTGCTTGCTGGCGAAATTTCAATCAATTTGGGCTTGTACTTTTTATTTTAGAGCTATTTGATAAAATTGCGTCAAAGTAGAAATTCTGGCAAATCGTACACGCTTTTGCGAGCGGCTTGCCGGAGTGAAAGAGTTAAGGAAGTGATTTCTTACTCCTTAACTAAGAATGTAACAATTGGTATATTTTAACGGGTTCGCCGTCAGACAAGTTTTGAACTGTCAAGCTTTCGTCAGGAGTAGCTCTGACTTCTTTAGGACAAATATATTATAAAGACATGTCGGCCGTCACTTCCCACTGATGACTCGCATGAGCCATTCACTGAAGGCTGCCCCTTGCCAACAGTGTTAAAAGCATAGTATCATTCATTGTTGTAACTCCTCTGGCACTTGATACCTCATAGGCACAATGTATATTTAATTAACATTGACATTGATTTTAAAATGGATACAGTAGAAACTCATTATAACGAAGTTGCTGGGGACAGGCAAATTACTTCTTTATATCCAAAATTTCGTTATATCAGGGTTTTTAAAACAAAAAACAAAAGAAATTAGTAAAATGGTACAGGAAAATTACTACTTTATAACAGGGCTTTTCTTATATCAGATTTCGTTATAATGAGTTTCTTCTGTAATTGCATCATGTTTGGTACTTAAAAGTCTGTTCTATCGATACATGTCTAGAGTTGCAATGCGAAACTTGTTTTACAGGTTTCTTGGATAAGACTTATTACTTCACTCGGCCTAGTCCTATCCATAGGACCTTTGATTTTTCCGTGATACTATACGCAATACAAATCCATCATCACATTATAATCCAGCCACTGAAAACCCGAGTTCTTGATCTCGCCCCAATTTTTTTTTTTGGGTAGGTAGCAAAGTGGCTTTCTTGATCACTGGACTTGGTAGTTATATCCCTCTTATTGGTTTGTATGAACTGAAAAACTTATATTAAAGCAATACTATAAGATATTGATCAAGAATGACCTATAGTAAAAACAGCATAAAATGAAGGAATGTGACTACCGAAAAGCGTTTTCAAGTGTATTTTATCAAAAAATTGTTTTGCCACTGAAAAATGGACAAAAAGGACATGCTTGCTTTCCTATACTTATACCCGTGGAATTAAATTCGGGATCCTGAATTTAATTCAACAAATGGTCATAACAGAAAAAGTAGGCATATTCAAGGCAAATCATTTGGAGGTTATTAATATCTACCTACAACAAACCTAATATGCTAAAAAAAAAATCAAAAGTCATGGGTGACAGGGCGCGGTTCATTTTTAACACTTTATAGTATTGCTTTAATCAAACTACTCTTGGCCCCTCCTTTGAAAATAATAAAATCAACATAACATTTCTAAATGAGTTGAGTTATTGTAAAATGTTTTAAATTTCTATCATCTTTATATCATACCAAAAATAACACAGACGAACAAAAATCCACATGGTCTTTCATCGATCACATTCAGGTATCTACTCTCTGAAATCTGAACTTATAGTCCATTGATTCATGATTGTTTGAATTGGGCTGACAGAGGACGACCTGTCTTGTCCTTATTCCCCCATCATGCTCCTCTTCACTAGACTCATCCACTGCCAAGAAGTATCCTGAAGTTGAACACAATGCAAACAGAAGAATCAAACATGTTGGTCAATTATTACTGTATAAGTGGTATTTTTCGCGCTACATTTATTTTCGCCCCAAATGGGATTAGCGCGAAAATAAATGCACCACGAAAAATAATGTGTTTTTGTTGCAAAAGATATTTCATACTCGGCCAATGTTCAGGTGCGCGAAAATAAAAACGCGCGAAATATTGGTCCCAAATTGGCCGTGCGCGAAAATATTGGCGTTTACAGTATTAGAAATGACTCGCTATTTTGTGTAGGAATAGATTCAGAAGTCTCCAATTTAATGCTTTTGTAGATCATAGAAAATTACAAAACTAAAGAAAGAAGATGAATCTTGGTTATTGAAATATGTCTTAAAGAAGATGAATACATGATGTGCTAAGCCAAATATTGGGTGTCTCTTCAATGCCATGGTCCATGGCAGAGCATGGTCTGGACCTATGACAAAATTTCTTGTGCAAAATTTTACATGATCTTTGGTATCAAGGGGGATTAATTTATCACAGTTGTTTCTAAGTTTAAAATATTATATGTATGTAAACACTAATGGTTTTAATGCCTATATTGCAGGATTGTGTTTTTTTGCCAAAAGTTTCTCATTCATTTCTTCATTCTGTTCATTTTTGGTCAAGAATGGTACAGTTCTAGATACAATACTGCACCTTGATGAACATTCTGTTTACCAAAATATTTTCAACAGGCTGCCATTTTGTCCCTATAAGGCTATACGCAGTGGCGTAGCCAGGGGTGGGCAAGGTGGGCAATTTGCTCACCCTTGGAAAAAAAAATTGAGAAATTTTGAAGACCTGGGAGAAAAATAACATATGGAAAAGTCCCGTGCATCTGCTCGATGTAAAGTTTACACGCCTCTTAAGCAGGGCGAGACGACTGTTAATTTGGCAGTCGCTGTTCTATCTTCTGTCACTAGAGTTTATTTTGATAAAAAGTTAATGCCTTTGCTTGGTATTGTCATCTTTAAAGTATACTTTATCATTAAAATCTTACTTCAAAATGTTTTCTTATTAAGAAGTGCCCGCGGTTTTTACCTAAAATATCCTCAAAAATCTGTTTTCAATTGCAAAATTGTCATTTTCAGCCATTTGGAAGGGACTTGTCGCTATAAAAAATAACCGCCAATTGAATTAGCCTGTCTGTCCTTTTTCGATTGCCTTCGGGTGGATCATGAATATTCAAAAGACTAGCTTTCTAATGATATAAAATATGTCCTGATTGGTTGTGAAGAACTGCCCGCGTTTTTGCTGTCTTGTCGGACAATTGAAGTCAGAAAACAAACAGCTGGAACAAAATTTAGTGTACAGATATATGCTGTGCTCATGCAAGCATGTCTGTGTAAACAAAACTCGTGCAGTGTATATGGAGCAGTGTTAAAATATTTATTGCTCATTTCAGGCTAGAAGTTTTTAATATGAGGGGCAAGGAAAAAGAGCAGAAAAGGAGAAGAGAAAAAAGGAAGAAGGAAAAAGGAAAGAAAAAGGGGAAAGGAAGAAATATATTTGAAATAAGTATTTTGCCCCTGGAAATGGCCTCTCCTGTCGTTCAAAGTGTGTAGAAGCATTTGCCCCTGGAAATGGCCTCTCCTGTCGTTCAAAGTGTGTAGAAGCACTCTGGCTTTGGGGGGCGAAGCCCCCTCGACCCCCACCGGGGCCCCTAAGCGGGCCCCTAGACCCCAGGCCGTGAGGGCGAGCACTCCGTTCGCTTCGCTCACTTCGAAGAAATCTTGGGTGGTTTGCCCACCCTTGGAGAAAGGCCTGCCTACGCCACTGGCTATACGCCATGTTGTGATGTGATCGAAAGACCTACCTGTCTGTTTGGAGGATTCAAGTAAGTTGTGGCCGCTACTGATGGTGTGCAGATGGAAGAATCGCAGATCCGGATTTATTGCCGTTTCATTTTCAAGATCATTTGCATTCGTCTAAAAATTAAATCATTCAAAAAATATTTGTTTAAAATAATAACATAGGCCTGCCTATTCAAATTAATTATAATAAGTCATTCATTATTTATTGCATGTTAAAGCAATACTATAAAGTGTTAAAAAATGAAGTGCCCCCTATCAAAAAGAGCGACAGTATGTGTGTTGTAACCATCAGTTTGAACACCCAAAGCTTGACCGCTGTTCTTGATATACTCACCAGGGCGACCGTATGTGTGTTGTGACCATCAGTTTGAACGCCCAAAGCTTGACCGCTGTCCTTGATCTACTCACCAGGGCGACCGTATGTGTGTTGTGACCATAAGTTTGAACGCCCAAAGCTTGACCGCTGTTCTTGATCTACTCACCAGGGCGACCGTATGTGGGTTGTGACCATCAGTTTGAACGCCCAAAGCCTGACCGCTGTTCTTTATATACTCACCAGGGCGACCGTATGTGTGTTGTGACCATCAGTTTGAACGGAACACCCAAAGCTTGACCGCTGTTCTTGATCTACTCACCAGGGCGACAGTATGTGTGTTGTGACCATCAGTTTGAACGCCCAAAGCTTGACCGCTGTTCTTGATCTACTCACCAGAGCGACAGTATGTGTGTTGTGACCATCAGTTTGAACGCCAAAAGCTTGACCGCTGTTCTTGATCTACTCACCAGAGCGACAGTATGTGTGTTGTGACCATCAGTTTGAACGCCCAAAGCTTGACCGCTGTTCTTGTGCAGGATAGCACACGGTGTACAATTATCATAGATATCAGTGTAGCGATTCAAGAAGAAACGACCTGCAAATGCAAAATTCAGTTCATTTAATGCATGTGCTTTTTTAAAATTTTGTGTGTGTGGAATGAAGTGAAAAGAGTAATACAATGGGACAGTTCAGATATGCAGCGTAGTCAGAGGCTTGGCAAGGGAGGGCACAAATCTGTGAAGAGGTCCATGGGAAAAGCCCTGTGGGTACGAGGGGCCTGGGGTGGGGAATATCTCTGCCTCCTCCAAACGAGTTGGTACCATTATCGATGTGATCATGTTTAAAACCAGATCCACTTGTTACTTGTTTATGTCATACCGGCGTTATACATGTTGAATGGCCCCAAAATTTCCAGGCATTGTTTGAGCGATTTTTAAGGTCAAAATCTCATTTCTAAAAAAATCCTGACCAACCTGACTTTGAATTTTGCCCCAAAAGGGCAACATAACATTTTTTTCTTGGCCTTGTTTCCAATCGTAACATGCCACACAGACAATAAACTTCGTTCTGCTTACACCCTGGTCATATAATCCCCAAGAAGCCGCAGCCCCGCAATGCCAGTATGACATCAGTTTGACACCAGTTAATGCTTGCGATTCCCGGTCAGACGCCGGTGGTTATGGGGGTTACAAGTAGCCGCGATTAACGCATATAAACCAATATGACCATACGAGGAAGTAAATTAGTTTGAATTTTTTGAATCAAAATAACGTACCCAATCTTGCTGAATATTCAAATAAAGTTATGATCAAGATTCGTCCATGCAGTATCAACAAAATTAGCCAAAAGTAGGTAACGCTATCATTATCTACTCCCAAGTATGCAAATGAGCCAATTGAATACAATGGCATGCTCTACCGCACATATATAGCAGGGTACTCAACAACGGAATAAAGCTCAGTGATTTGGTCCTAATCAATCCTAATCAATCATTACTGGTCTCTTACACAATACAAAAACACCAGTTCACAATGTTGAAGAATACAAGGGATATGCTATGGATCTTGTAACAGAGTCTGATTGTTTGTTGCATACTTCAAGGTTAATAGAGTGTAAAATATATCCAGATACTTTGATATACTTACAATCATCATTTGTGGTGGATATCATTCGGAGGCTGTTATTATCATGGACTTGCATGAAGTAAGAGTCATCAGAAATGCCAAACTTATGCTGGAAGAAGACTTCCCTCTGCCCGTCAAACAAAAGTGTTGTGCAACGGACGTCTAATACTTGGATCGCAATGATGTTATTTTCTGCAATTAAGGGGAAATGGTAATGTCATCAATATTTGTGTGATCTTTCTTTTAAACTGTCATGCATGATTCTTGTTATGATATCTCAATCAGATATCTCTTCTCCGACATTCTGAATATCAAAAACAGAATTTACCAATTAGTATCAATATGAATTTTACTCTCACTTGAGTTTGCATGGTCAGGTTCCACCTACACTATTTGATCTGCCTATACATGTATAATGGTGTGGCAAGCCCAATTTTGGTATGATACGAAGGAAACATTTCAACTTATGGCATTGGGTAAAAGGTACACTCCGTCATCAGACTCTGTTCTTGATTGAGGCCAAAATATGGTCAGTGTTCCATTTACCCCAATGTTCCATTTACCCCAATGTTCCATTTACCCCATTTTGCCCTATAATCTATATATTTGTGCCATACCTGTTAAGTGTACATTGACTTTGATAGTTTTCTTGACAAGAATTGGAATGTCCACACAGTTTGCAGCGCACCTGTCGTCAGCTGTCTCTCTGCGAATCACTGTCTGTGAAAATGAAACGCACTTGTTAAGTGACGGTCAGTCAATTTGAAAAAATAGCAAAACCTATGCTGCCCCGGCCCCATGCGTGATAAAATGAAGTATTGGACCCAGGGGAGGGGGAACTGGTATTCTGACTTGATAACCACCCACGATCTCTTGTATTGCCCAATTGAAATTTTCAATCTTTGTCGGATTGACTCTAAGAATCAATCTAAAAGATTGGAATTTCAATCTATGAAGAGTGAAAATCAATTCATCAGAGTATAATTTCAAAGAGTAAATTCTCAATCTAAGAGATTTGAGTTTCAATCCTTTTAAGAATTAAATTTTCAATCTTTTTACGGATTTGTCCCTGATTCAAGTCTCTCTCGATTCAAGTGTGCAAAGAAGTCAATCGAGAGAGACTTGATTCAGGGACAAATCCATAAAAAGATTAAAATTTCACTCTTTAAAGGATTGAAACTCAAATTTCTTAGATTGAGAATTTACTCTTTGAAATTATACTCTGATAAATTGATTTTCACTCTTCATAGATTGAAATTCCAATCTTTTAGATTGATTCTTAGAGTCAGATTGAAAATTTCAATCCGGCATGTTACTAAAGAGGTGAGACTTTGACAGGTCTCAAGACCCGGTTCGCTGCAAGTCTCGCATAAAGTAATTTGGCTTAAGTCTCTGATAGTGTATTATTTTTGAACTAAGAAAGAATGGTTTCTGACAATAATCGCCTTGTGTAGGCTTTCGACAAGGACCCCAACACAACTTGGTACTTGGCACCAAGTAAGGCCCAAAGAAAAATATTGTTTGTTTGTCCATAACGGTCTCTGAAAAGGTAGGGTCGGTAGGTCGGCTTTTTTTTTTTTACATTTTTTTTTTGTAATAAATGTACATGAAACTCACCTTAATTAATTGAAAAATTGAACAGAAAATAAACTTAACTTACGAGAACAATATACTGCTGATTCTTAAGAGGTTTTCTACTTTGGAAAATACAGTTCATGTCAATTCATATCGTATTTATAAGATTTGAAGACTTTCTCGATTAACTTTTATATTTATTTGCATGAAAAATGCTCAAATAAGAGTTGAAAAATAAAAAAACAACTTTATATAAAGCACACAGTCGGGCCAAATTTTGATGGTCGGTCGAGGACAAACAAACAATATTTTTTTTGGCCTAAGCTAAAGAGAGGTTATGAGGGGTCATACTATAAAGTTTTAAAAATGGAGCGCCCCTTTCACCCATGACTTACGATTCTATCAGCTGATTGAGTTTGTTTTTGGTAGATACATTTTGTATTTACAAATCATTTGGCTTAAATGTACTTATTTTTTCTGTTATGGTCATTTCCTAGGAACTGCGTACATTCTGACCGGGTACCCATCGGCCATCCGCGTTACCAAAAAGGTCGAGACTTGCAATATAGGGTATCAAAATCGACCTGGTACTCTGCAAGTCTCACATAGGGTATCAAATTTGTCTTATAAGTGCCTGAGAGGACATCAAACTTAGAAAGAATTGTTAAATTGCCTTAGAAATTGCCAATAAAAGTGTTTCACATACCTAGAAACTCTTCTTAAAAGTATTCAAATGGTGTACAGTTTAATAAATATACATATGATTTCTTGTAGGCCTACTAATTATTTTGTCACATTTGCATAGTCTCAGATGGGGTATTCATTTAGGGGTGCAAGAGTTCAGATTTTAATCTGATTTCAGATTTTTTCATGCCTTCAAAAGAGTCATAATTTCAGTTTTTTTTGTTATTTTCAGCCTGTTTTTGGCACTTTGTCAATACTTTCAGATATCAGATTTTTTTTCAAACATCCACTTACAGCCCTGTCATTAGCTGTCATTCGAACAGGCATGGACTCGGATAGGGTACCCATTCGAACAGATATGGTAGATTGATATTGATGGTCTCATATAGGTATCATTTCACTCAAACATGTCAGAGTATCACAATTTTGGCATGTTATAAATTTATCAAAGTATAGACCTTCTAAAACAGATCATCACAATTTTGGCATTTATGAAATCACCAAAGTCTTTAACAGTATGTGTTGAGGTGTGTGTGAGTTAGTGGACTGTAGGGGTGTGGGTGTATGTGTCTCAATAAACTTACTATACTAAATGTGCTAGCAATGTAACCAAAGATATGAAGAGCTTCTTGCACCAGAAGTTCACTGACATCTTTACCATCAATGGTAATGATTACGTCACCTTCTCTGTAAGTTCAAAACAAAGCAAAAATGATGAGAAGTGTAAAGCTACAGCAAAATGAGTGGTTGCTATACAGTAACTTCCAGTGGAACATGAAGGCATAACCAAAGAATTACATCATTTGGTATAACTCATGTTATTTCAAAATCAACTAAAGGCACATAGATGAAATTTCTTTCTTCAGGCCTAAACATTTCCTTCCATGACAAATAGGTCTGACTATAATACACATCTCAGAACCATAAGAAGAATAAGAATGAGATAAAATGAGGAGGAGAATGAGAATGATATGGATGACCATGATGAAGATGAAGATGAGGAGGAGGAGATGGCGATGAGGATGACGATTAGGAGGATGACAGATAACGATTAGGATGACGATGAGGAGGATAGGATGACGATGGTGAGGAGGATGGCGTTGAGGAGGAGGATGACGGTGAGGAGAATGAGGATGAAGATGAGGTTGATGAAGATGAGGATGCCGAAGAGGAGGAGTAGGATAAGGAGGAGGAGGTTGACAATGAGGAGGATGACGATGAGGACGGCAATGAGGATGATGACGATGAGCCGGATGATGATGATGAGCAGGATGAAGTTGAGCAGGATGAAGACAAGGAGGATGATGATATGGAGGATGAAGATGAGGAGGATGAAGATGAGGACGAGGATGATGAGGAGGACGATGATGAGAAGGATGAAGATGAGGACGAGGATGGCGGTGAGGAGGATGAAGATGGAGGATGTTGATGAGTAGGATGAGGATGAGGATCACGATGAGGAGGTTGACAATGTCCTAGGAGGATGATGAGGAGGAGGATGAAGATGAGGAGGATAAAGATGAGGTGGATGAAGATGAGGTGGATGAAGATGAGGAGGATGAAAATGAGGATGACGACGATGAGGAGGATGAAGATGAGGAGGATGACGATAAGGAGGATAAAGATGAGGTGGATGAAGATGAGGTGCATGAAAATGAGGATGACGATGAGGAGGATGAAGATGAGGAGGATAAAGATGAGGAGGATGAAGATGAGGAGGATGAAGATGAGGTGGATGAGATGAGGTGGATGAAAATGAGGAGGATGAAGATGAGGAGGATAAAGATGAGGAGGATGAGGAAGAGGAGGAGGATGATGATGAGGATGACGATGAGGAGGATGACGATGAGGAGGATGACGATGAGGAGGATGACATGAGGAGGATGATGATGAGGAGGAGGAGGACGATGTTGATGAGGAGAATGATGATGTTGATGAGGGAGGAGGATAGTCATGCATGACAACACGATGTTGCATTACATTAATTGACTTACTTGAGTTGTGCTTGATCAGCAAGCTTTCCCGGTTCGACCATCAGCACCAGTTGCCCGGATCCATTTCGGAATTGATGATGTTTGATATTCATGCCCATTGGGATCGGACTAGCAACGCCCTCATCGGGATGTGAGATGTACACATTGTTGCTGGGTCGTTCTTCAAGAGACAACTGCAAAGTTCAAAGTGAAATTACCGTTCATTATTTGTAAATTAACAACTTATTTTCAACAGTGGGTCTAAGGAAATGATCTATAAGATTACCTCGGATCAACTCTTTAATCATTTTTGCATTTGACCTCAAAATATGATATTTTGACTTTGACCGACCTTGACCTTAAAAGGGGAAACCACAGTCATTGTCACACGACCTGGTTATGACCTGCCTTACACTCTGCTTAGAGATGACATATACAACAAAATCAACATTGGAAAATTTTGCTCTTGACTAACTCCCTAGCTATAGCTTTACTACTTCTAGAGGAGAACTAGTAAAGTGGGTCTGTATCTTTTATTATTGGTCCATGTAGGGTCAAGGACTCATGAGTTATAGTAGTGACCTTAAAATGACCTCGGATAAACTTTTGAACATTTAACTTAAAATGGCTTTTTGACCTCGGATGACCTTGACCGGACTACATGCACATTATATATACCCCAAAAAATACCCTGAACTATAAACACGCATAGGCCTACACATGCACTTACCCCATCCACCCCCCATTCACTACACCTTTGACCTTGGATCTCCAGTAACCTAAGGAATGACCTAAGGTCAACCATTTGAACCTTTATATTTGACCTGAAATTACGTTTTGGCATTGACTGATCTTGATGAGCAAAGAGCTATTCGATGTTCCAAGAAAAGTATGTCTTGAAGTACATCTATATTAAATTTTAGCTTAAATTGGAGCGTTTTAAAAGTTTAACCCTTGACCTATTAACTTTGGGGTCATAAACAACTTGTTTAAACATTTTAACATCAGTTGTTGAATTTTTAAACAATATTGTGTATAATATTTTTTAACAAGGTTGAGCGATGATCTACAATTATTGTAACATCTGGATACTCATTTTCAAATCGTTATTGCTACAAAACCACATACTTGACAAATTTCAAACCTTGTGGAACTTAGAGCAGACATATGACTCTTTCAAAATAAAGTTATTTTGATATTCTTCTAACTATCGAAAAAGAGTTACACCTGGATTTCCAAAAACTGTTACAATTGTCCCCGGTCTCCCCTACTGTTTAATCATGCGAGTAGGCATACTTTGCCCAGATTTTGATCCATGGGAAAATACTAACTTAAAGCATCAGGTACTAGCAAAATCTATGCAATCAAACAATAATGTGTTTTGAAGTGACCACTTAAGTATGCGTAATCAACGTATATGTTTTTGAGGACAGAAGGGTGAATCAGGTGTATCTTATCCGAAGCAGCCATTTTTAAGAAATTGGGTACTTTTGAAACCCTAGTATAGTGTAATTAAAACGGTAGGCCCTAACCCCCAGGGAGGGGGGAGTACTTAGTACAAAAGTGATTACGTGGATGTGCCGCAAACTTGGGTAGCAAAATCAGGCTGTCTGGTATTTCAATGGATCCTTTTTCTTTGCAAAATGTGGTATTTTGATGGGTCGGTTTTCCAAAATTTGCGCCATTTTTGGATTTTTTTCTAAATTTCTCTGAATTAATACTGAGGGGGAAACTCAAAGGGTATATTTTGGCTTAAAAAAATCACCCTTTAGGCTCATTCTCCGATAAAACGTGCAACTTTGGTTAGAGAAATGTTAAAATTTCGACTACTCATATACATAATTATAAACTCTTATGGTTTCTGAAGAAGAAACAGTGCCATGGGAGATGTTTTAAAATACTTGTTTTTTTAACCATTGTATTCCCTATTCTTAAATTACGTATCTGTCGCTACGTATCTGTTTGAATCTTTTCTTTAATATTCATTTTTGAGAAAATTTGTTTTCTTACAAATTTGATTTTTACACTAAATTAGGAGCTCTACACATACTAAACTGTGGTGAAGTATTTTCGCTCATAGTGTGCCGCGTTTTGCGAGAAGGCAGCAGAATCTCATGTATTTCATGTATTTTTGTATGTTCAATTCGGCTTTTTAGCCGCGATACATTGCAAATAAAATATATCTGAATCTGAATCAATGAACATTACGTATCTGTTTCGACGTCACCGTCACAAAGGGGTTTTTGATATTAATATCCTTGTAAATCGTTACTGTAAATGTATAATTCTATATAAAATATATGTTATGCAACACTCAAGTTTGCTTGATAATTCTAATGCGGAATCATCCATCAACAGATTTATTTTGACACTTCATTATCAATACCTTTTACGGGCTGTTATATAGTAAATGTTTGATATGCTCGAATATTTTAGGAACGGGGGCTCATGAAACAGGAAAAGTATGGCTGGCTACATGGGGAAATTGCCATTTTGCATTTTCAGATTTATGATTATCTACTTTCTTGGCATGCTAATATATTTAGCTTCACACATGTTACATATTTGACTCTAATGTATTAACTAAACCAATCAAATCATTTGTAATAGGCTTAACAACGTTAAGCAAGCAACACCAAAACGGCAAAGTTGCACACTTTATCGGAGAATGAGCCTACGGTACGGGCGGACGGCGGGGACCTTCCAAGTAGGGTCGATCGGTCGGGCGTTTTTCCCCCTAATTTTTGGCTTTTGCCCAGAATAACCCCCGGGGCTCACTCACATATATGTAAGCAGGGTACCTATGTCCAGCATTCAAGACCCCCTCCCCCTTTTTCAGGCGTCAGTGCCGCTCATCAGATCCCCATTTTCAGTCATGATGATTCAGCTCAAACTACATAAATTGAGCAAACATTGTGAAATTTTTAAGCACAGATGCCTATTTTCGGCAAAAAAATTAGTTCACTAGACCTTCAAAAATCAATTTCAAATGCCAAATCTTTGCTCAAAATCGATCCCCATTCCGGCGCTTCGCGCCTGACGTATACCTATCACTTTCAAATTTGAGCCCCCCCCCCCCCCCCCGGAGAATAACCCAAAAATCCCCAAAAATTGGGAGAAAAACTGAAAAAATACAAAGAAATCACAAGACTTTCACCAAAAACCGGCTGATCATTTCTGATTTTTTTTTTCAAATCGCAAATTTAGGGTCCCCATCGGGCCCGTAAAACAGTTTTTAAAGGCGACGGAAAAAGCCCTGTTTTATTCATATAGGGGGCGTTTTGAAAAACTCAGAGGAGGGTGGTCGTGGCAACTATTAGGCCTACTCGTTGCCGTACGGCAATCGTAGTCGATTTCGTCCTGCCGTTTGAAAATTCGTGGAAAAATACAACTTCTTCCGGGATGGTCACTATTAAAATTATATTCCTTTAGATAAAATCTACAAACAGTGGGGTTCACGCATGAACCCCAGCAGATTGGAATCAGCAGAAAATAAAAATAGGACAAGTGGAAGTAGTTACAGGTCTGTATGTCTGTATTATGCGCCCAACGCACATCTGTAAATTTGCTCATCGTTTTTAACCAAAAATCATCAGTTTTTGTTAAAATAACACGAAAACGAGTCCGTTGACCATTTCAGTAGAGCTAATTGGTGCGCACAATATATCAAAAAAAAAAAAAAAACTCTTATGAAATTTTTTTCAAGTTATGACTACTTTTATCCAGCATAAAATGCGATTTCCCATATAGATCATCGCTTGCCCCACCGTATAGAAGGCAGGTACGCCACTGATTGGAATAAGTTACAACATAATTATGTTTATTACTATAGCTACTACTATAAGAACACTTGTAGTTTTTTGAAGAAAGTTAAGGGCAATCTACACGGAGCGAAGATCCAGATGCATGCGCATCTCCGAGATCCAGATCTGAGATCCGCATCTCCGTAGACCGCTTACACGTACGCATGTACGCAGAGTGCTGTACTGCAGACCCGGATCTGACGCCCGTGTGGCCACAATCTACTGCAAAGCGGCTTACGGAGATGCGCATTCATCTGGATTTACTCTCCCGTGTAGAGCGCCCCATGACATCCCCCCTCTCAGACTTTTAGAAAACTCTCAGACACCTATAACATGAAGCATGCGAGTGAGTTGTTTTTTGAAATGTCAAAATTGTCCAAATGAGGGAGATATGCCCCTTAATGTTCAGACAAAAGTTGGACCGTTTGTTGCAGGAGATAGGCCGGGGAGATAGGCCTATAGTAGTTTTCTCTATCGGCAAAAAAACAGGTGATTGACGGCAAAAATACTTCTAAAACCGACATTAATTTCTGAATGCTTACCTGTCTCTGTAGCACTTTGGCCCCGGCAAGATCGACCAACCCTTCAGCTGCGTTGGAAATCTCCGCCATCATACCAACGCCGCCCTCGACCACGTCTTGTATATCCTCAGCAGCGTTTTTAGCCGCTTGAATAGAACTGTGGACAACTGTTTCTACCGATTTAGCCACCTTTTTGGCGGCCTTTTCACCGGCTTTACGGACGACTTTCATCGCATGGCCTAATCCACCATCTACATCTGTAAAAGCTGCAGCGTCAAGAGGGTCGACGTTTTCAGCAACGCATGTTTCCTCTTTCTCTATATATTCACCTTCACTGCTATTTTGTCTCGAAGATCCATTGGAGCCCAAGTTCTTTCCCCTTGCTGCGGCGTTTTCAGCTAAAGAATCAAGAGTGTCGCTGGGAGCCATCTGGTCCAATTTAACCTGTTCTACCATAGGTCCTATTATGTCCGAAATAGATTTCTGTTGTTGTAAAGGCCGTTCTCGCCTACCTCTCGACTCAGGTGATAACTCGCGCTTAGGCATTTTCGCTGATGGTTTATTCCTTTATCTTCTGCTTGAGGAAAACTTTGTATCAGATTTTATTGAAATATGATGTTTGCAATAGTACTGAATTGTGTCCTTCCTTCTTTTATCTGTGTTAAGTTATTGATAGCTAGACTTTATATACACTTAACAGATCCTGTGTAAATACAAGTCGCACTTTATCAGTTTTATACGCACCGGAGGTGTGGTTTCAAATGGTAGTATACAAGTACTTCCGTGTTGGATTAATCTTTAATAGCATCCTGTATGGTTTAATGAGAGGGTTAATGAGGTAGGCCTACGTTATGTTACGGAAGTTAAAGGAGTTTGGTCCGATTTTTCCAAATTAAGTGTCCAATGTCATAGGAAGATGACCAAAAAAGAAATATAAATTTCAAATTTCAGCTGAAATCGGTGAACCGTTTTGATTTATGGGCAATTTTGTATTTCAGAGCCGCCGATACGTTACTGTAAAATTATTGGGCTATTCCAGAAAAAAATTGCCCTCCCCCCCATAGAGGAGGTAAACTGTCCTCATTCAAAAAGTCTGGAATTCCATCAAGAATTTCATTAATTTTTCATGGAATTCCAGAGCCATGAGCCAGTTTCTTTGAAAAATATTGGATTTTTGGTGACTCTGAAGATAATTGTCTGGAAAACAGGGAATTTTGTTTAAAAAACTCTGGAATTCCAAGGCCCACTGTTGTCAAAAAAATCTGGAATTCCGACATCCTCTATGGGGGTGGGCACAAATTATCTGGAATAGCCCATTATGGTTGACCCCTACCATAATTAAAAAAAAAACATTTTCATATATATCTCCAACTGCTTGATGAAAACACGGACAACTTACATGTACTTTGATATTAATAGCAGGATACCCGCGCCGCGCGCGGGCTCCCGCTAGATGATCAGGTCTACACTCTAAAAAATAATTTGTTGAATTTACTTAAAAAAATCTGTGCAACACGGTTGCCTTGATTTTATTAAGTAGGTGCAACAAGCATTTATTCACGTATGTTGTACTTAATTGACACGGTTTGAATGAACTTAACTCTTTTTATTTGAGTTACAAACACATAATATTGCCGATAAATTGCATCTTATAAACTCAATTTAGTAAAACGTTCACTTAACTGAATAGCGTCAGTAGATTCCACATAAATAAAATGCTTAAATTGGGCTTGACTTACAA
>JXSR01S035525.1:0-16735 GCA_000969725.1 Ophiothrix spiculata
AAATTAAACATTATCGAAATATAAGCTCCATGCACTGTCAGACTCTAATGTGACATAGATAAGATGATAGAATAAATGCAGAAGAACACATTTATAAATTTGAGCTCATATAAGGTTTCAAGATACTTGTGTAAATCTGGATGAGAAACAGTTGATGTCAGTAGCGATACACATCACCCGTCGTCTTTTCTTTTCTCCTTTCCTTTGGTAAGTTATACACTGTTATTAATGAAGTTAAGAATTTCAAAGCAAATTTAGAAATGCCGACGTGATCGGTACATGACAGGATAAAGGTCAATAGCTATAGACCTTCTTTTCTACGTATACATTCACTGTCACCTTTATATTTTAAACTTGTATAAATGAATATTTGGGTTTAAACCTTTTTTAATCAAATAACTACATATGGGTTTCATAGAAAAAAAAAGTAGTGCAAATCAATGGCTCAATGTATCATCCCTCTTTTTCACATATTTTTTTAATAATGTGCAAAGAAATTGAATGGCATAAACCGTTTTTATAGAGGACCGGAACCTTAGAAGATGACATGCTGCAGAATCAATCATATGCTTCTTTCATATCTTTGACAGTTACTTTTTCAAAGTAAATTTGAATGATTAATTACAAGTTACAGATATGATCACGAACCCATGCAGATAAATAAAAAAAAATACGAAGACGAATTTATAACCAACTGCGATAAGGTATTTCCTGTTCCAATTATTTTTTCATCAAGCTAGAGTGTAAATTCTTTAACTCGACAAGATTATATGAAACAGAACATTGGAAGCAGGAAATTGGCGACAATACATCAATTGCATCAACTGACCTCGGAGAATACACAGGGTGACGAGATATCTGTGTATCATCAAATTGTGTCAATCCTGCAACGAGGGACCAGATTTACTGTATATCTTTTGTAGGTATTAACCCATTTTAAGAGTTACTTTAATATCACTGGATTATCTTTTTTTTTTAAATCATGGAGCATAATCTTTTTGATAGATGAAGAAATTATTTGCAGTACCTCTAACAAATATTTAAACAAATCATACAAATGTGAAGCTGGTTTCTTAGACATTTATGTTTTCATTGTACTATAAAGTTCATGTACTCTTGTCTCCGGCTACTCATTATCTAATAGCATACACAGTGGGATGGATTATTTGTAATTACATTGGAAGTCCTGTTAAAGAATGTTTCATGCTGAACATCTGACATTTTGTCTCAAGCAATCTTGATAAAAACAAGGAGATGATAGCTGTATTACCTCTACTCGACAATGACATGTTTATTGTTTTAAGTAAGATTTCTTTTGCTTTAATGCATGTCACTAGATTCTATTCAATTAATCAATCAATCAGACACATTTATAAAGCGCCTAAACCAAACAAATTGCTTAAGAATCGTTGCTATGTATCAAATGTTTAACATCTTTTCCGAAGCTTGAAGTCCCATTCTAAATAATGGTACTTGAGCTGAATGTCATGATCTATAACAGCTAATTAATCCGTGCTATTTGATTGACGCATCTTTGGTCAAGTGCCATTGGTTATTTGTTCCATTTGATAGCAAACCTCACCAGCTGTGTAACAGTACCATAGATGTTATCTCGGTTTGTTTTGTTTACAAAGATTTATTAAGTTGTTATATAAAACAAATACTGCATGTTTCGTATTTGTGTCAATGGAACAAATATTTCGTTTGAATGGAGCATTTGATCTGTCAGCAAACGGCTAATTATTAAACCATTCAATTTGATGTGAATCTAAGTAGTGTCACAAATTTTGAGAATTCGTTTTCATTTAATAACTGTATTTTCTTTTGTTGCGCAAAATAAAAAAGGGATGGTAGAAAGCCGCCCGTTGAGAACACGCGGTAAAATATGTTGACGTCGGGTAAGGCGCTGGAGCACCATTAGGCAACAACTTTGTGCGGCCGGCCGCAACCTGGCCACAACCTTTATTTTCCAAGATGGCGACCGTAGGCTTGATTTTGTACGTCTAAATAATTTCAAAACATGTAATGAATATTTTACAATAATCTTGGGTTGAAATATCACACTTATGGTCGTCATTTTGAAAAATTAAGGCTGTGGCCAGGTTGCGGCCGGCCGCACAAAGTTGTGGCCAAATTGTGTTCCAACGCCTAATAAGGATGTCTGACTGATTTGCATTTCTGAATAATAATTCTAGTCTTGTTTTGCTTTGTGCGACGTTTAGCAAAACATCTTTATGCGTATATGTGTTTCAGTGCGCTTAGATATAAACTTGTTTCCCTTGTACTGAGAAGTAAGACCTCTGAGATATAAAGCACCTTGAAAGTGAGACTTGTTTCAGTCGATAATATCCTCTACTCTTCTCTCTCTAGTGAGACAATATTACACACTGTTTCCTGCTTCCTTATTGACGTTTTAAAATGACTTTTTTTAGAAACTGAAAGATAAAAATGACAAATAGAAATTTAAAAATCAATTTTCTTTGGTCATCTTAAAGGCAATCGTAAGTAATGTTGATCATTATTAAGAATTAAATAAATAGATCATTCTAAAAGATCAAACCGCTACTTGTGGCCAGTGTTTAATACCCTCTCACCCGTTGCCCACTCCCAATTTCCGGTTTGCTAACGTACGTTTGTTGACAATGTTTATATCTGATATCATTACTAATACTTGTAAACATTTGAAGAATAATGAATATGAAATAGGTAGAAAATTTTATTAAATCCAAAGACACGCATATAGAATACCTGTTTTTAAGTCACGTGTTGGTTTTTGGTTTCAACATGAAGTGTTGGTTTCAACATGAAGAGATTGTTAACAACACTTCTTATATTAGAACAATGATTGCCTTAAGTGTTCGAATTTCTGAATGTAATACATTATTCGTAAAGCAAACATTCCTGCCTATTAACCGAAACAATCATTCATTTTGAAGCTTTCAATCAAACCTATCTATGTATATGTGTATTTTTGTTAGGCGTGTATGTGCATATTTGTGAGGCGTTTCAGGGGAATGTACATATACAATCATTAAGCATACTTTTTATGTCATTTCTATTCATAAAGGCTAAGCATTGAGTTTTACATGTGCTGGTCACAAGCTGGTGATATGATAATGTAGATTCTTTCTACAAAATTGCAAAACTCCAAAATAGCAAAAATCATCCTTCTTAATATATTTCTTTAATGAATATATATTAGAGAAATGTCATTAGAGCTGAACTGAACACGTATTAGTAGGTATAACTTTCCCATAAGTATAGATAAAAAATGCAATAATTATTTTCCAAAAATTTAAAAACTTGGTCTGAAACTTAGTCATAAGATAATATTTTTCTTATATAATAAGTTTTTATCGATTATTCCTGTTCCAAAGGAGTGTACGTGTGTGTGTGTGGGTGGTGTGTATATTTACATATGCTCCCAACATTCGCACAAATGTGACTGACCATCACAAGTTACTCGTAAGGCTCTGTCACACATCACCGTATAGTGCCAAATGTACGCTAACATACTTACTCCCACTTCAAAGTTTGTTTTGGTTTATACATTGATGTTCATCGTATGTTCGTTAAAAGTACGTTTAATATGTTATCCCTACGGTTTGTCCGTTATGTATACGTTCAATTCGAATCACAATTTTATTTCAATCACAATTTTTATATCTATTACAATTTTAATGTAGCTTATGGACAGTAGTTATTTCCTTGTGCCATTGGGCCCTTGAACAATGTTTTGATTTATAGGCGCCCTATAAATTTCAGTGATTGATTGAAAAAACAAAACAAATAACTTACTTATCTTTAAAGTTTTATCTTATTTATCTTTAAAGTTGAACGCTATTATCTAAGTTTTATCTATGCATAAATGAAAAGAAGTCATCTTTACGCCTCATTTAAGATAGACCACGGTCATAATAAAGAAATTGCTATTGACAAATCTCTACCACAAACTAGTCGGCTTAAGATCCCATTTCCTTTAGTACAACGATAGAAAGGCTCAGGGAATCAGCCAGATCGTCTCGATTTTCTTATCAGATCAAAGGCTTCGTGTTATTTGGGTACCTGGTGCAGAACACACGAAAGTGAAATAACGTGGAAAATAGGTCAATTATTGATATAAATCCATATAATAAAGAGAATATGAAAGGAAAGCGAGAAAATATGGTGGGTGTATATTCTGAATTAAATTTTTCTTGCAGAATGTGTTTTTCATTCATGACAATACATTTATTTTACAAAGCACGATCGAAAGAAGGAAAAAAGTACGACAACAATAGATTGCGTGTATAATAACACAAAACTGCGGTTTTATTTCATTATTCCTACAGAACGCACACATGTAAATCATGTCATTGGAGAACTATAAATTTTGTACTATGATAGAATAATTAATTGGGGTGGGGTAGGCCTATCTTTATGACGAGGCTTGCAGGTATGCCACAATTTGTTGGTTTTTTTTTGGTGGATAATGGAGTCTTTTTAATTTTAACCAGAGCCAAAAAGACAGACTGAGGACGCAGTTGTTACTGTGAAAGCCATTTAGGGTAAACGATGATTGATAATAGTGTAGAAATTTAAACTAGCTCTAGGTTTAATAATACCTACAACTGTGTCTTTAGCCCGGCTATCAATACACCTTTAAAGTGCTTACGTGAAAGTTGACCTTTTTTTGCGAGTTTCTTGTACTAGTAACTGCAACCCTTCATGGTGTATATCCCAATATTTGTTCTAACATTGGGTGTAAATTGTACCTGTAAGGGAAGGAGGGGGGGGGGGGCTTCACCGGTCAACAGCCAAAGCTTTGAAATCGAATTTGAGCACTTTCCTAAATGCCAGGTCACATGATATACCACCATGTTGCCCACAACGAGTACTTAAAGAATGCTTGTCGATTCAGTCTGGTAGCTATGGTATTTGATATGTCGAACACGTGCACAAAATGTAAATCAAAAACGACTCACCCTATTTACAATATTTTGGTAGAAAGGTTCAGAAGAGCAATGTCCAGTTGACCTTGAAGAGCCTTTTTGAATTTGTTTTCAGGGTTTAGACTACGGCTCAAAAAATCCCACGTGAACTAAAAAACGATACACACTAGTTACATTATTTTTGGCAGAAACGTGCAGAAGAAAAATATCTGAAACATTTATCGTGGGCATTATGGTGGTGAACGGTGAAGCCCCACCCAACCCCCTAAATTAAGACATGCAACATTATAGAATAGAAGATGACGAAATATGATTTCTTGAATATTGGTTTATTTACTAAAATAATATTTACTGAATCAAATCAATATTGAAATATGTTTTTCCTTAAAGACATATTTTACTAGGTTTTTTTTTTATTTCTTGAACAAAATGATTAAAGCACAAGTTATTTTCTCCTTTTTATGATTGAAACACAATTACTACTATAAAATATGTACATATATTTTTTTCGCTGTGACATTATTTTTTTCCATAACTACCTTTAAAACACTAGTTTAGCACCCAAACCGTTTTCAGTTAGTATTTAGGATTTTTTAGAATCAACTTAATTTCGTATAAATATCTTTATAGAATTTGCCAAACAAACCAATCCCTAAATAAACTGAGGAGTTCTTCCTGTTGAGCAAAGTAGTTAAATTATATTTGCCGTTGAACTATGATGGTCTATACAATGATTAAAAACACCACAAAACCCATATATAGTCTTTGGGAAAAAAGAAAAAGTGCGAAATTGAGTCTGCACAATTGTTCTTGACTGATTCTTTATCTTTGAGATTCCAAAACTGAATGATGCAAAATCCGCACCATTGAGTATTTTGAGAAATCCAAGATTGCCGCCAAAATCTCGTTCAAAACCACACCAACATGTTCCTCTCATCACAAGGAAGCAGAAAAAGTATACTTTTACCTATGTCTGAAATATGGTTCTGGAGTTATAGCCAAAAATGTGAAAGGTCATATCAGAGGTAACGGACTATGGGAGTCAACAATTTCAAAAGCATCCAATTTTGTTCAAACTGGTCTCAAACTGTTCCTCTTGCAAAAGTGTCTACACAAAGTGATAGTTTGAAGTGTGTCAGGTCAATTGTTGCCATGGTAGCAGGCAAAAACGTATTTACCATTGCATTGGTGCCTGTAGCACAAAGTTTTATTTGACCTGTAACCATAGCAAAAACTGATCTGATACACTTGATCAATTCAATGAAGTTATTTAAAACATAATCAAGTTACAAGTTTTATTTTTCCACGCCACTCTGGGGTATGTTTCCAGTAAGTATATTCCTTATTATATTTCTCATAATATCGGGTACGTCTTATATACATCATGTTCAATCTTTCCGAAAGCGTTTATTTTACAGTTGCCAGACCTTTAGATAAAAATGCTATAGCAGTTAATCACCTTGTTTAGGCTTTCGCCAAGGAAAACCGGAATACCAACCTAATAGAGAGTGTCCTTGGGGTTTTTAACACTTAATGGCATGTAGCAAAAAGCGATCATAGTTCATGAAACAAGAAGACAACAGTTGGTGCCTCTACACCACATGAAGCAATTACCAACATCAATGACAATGATCATGATGATGTACTTAATGTGATATAACTTATGTCAACGGTCAACAATCTACTGTGCACTGACTTAAACATGTCTGCGATAGCCTTCTGTTTAAGTATGATCAATGTTACCACAGTGAAAGGATTTGCATGATTCACTGATGATAACTTCTAATTATTTCTGTAAACCGTTGTCCAACACCGACACTGCATGAACCTGTCGGTGGTCATGTAAACCTATAAACGTATTTCATAATGTCAATCAAAGGAAAGGTTAAATAAGAGGACAGTTACTATGCTGTGAAACAAAATAGCGTAATGAAATCATGGTTAACTCGTTCGCCAATGTAATTTCTCAAAGTACAATTGCCAGTTCTTACGTTCATATAGTGTGTTTCTATGTTGGTGTGGTGTGTTGGTGGGTTATGTGCGTTGTGCATTACTTATGCAAATAATATGATAAACAATCACTGTCAGAGACATGACAACTATCTTATTACATTTAAACAAATCAATTATAATAGAGAGATAGCAAATATAAGGTTACGATTGGAACCCTCTAAGGTTTTTCTGCGCCGCATAAAAACCCAAAAGTAATCGACACTAATCTGTTATACACTTTGTGGTCATTTTGATAAGCAAATGGGGTGGGTGGGGATGGGGTTGGGATAACCACCGAAGGTGGAGGTAGGGTACTCCGTCAAAGTTGGGGTGTAGGGAGTTGTTTAAACCCACGGAATTTTACATTGCCATTTTGAAAAATATATGCAATCTGCAAGGCTCGAATTGACAGGACATGTTAGAGTCATTATACATCATTTCCCTTCTTAATTAGCAAAACACCCCATGAAAATCTGATATTGTTATTGATATTGTTGAACCTTATTTTATTTGATGGTCACTTTTGCCAAACTCATGATATTCCGATCTGGAAGCACTTTATGATGTCACAATTTTGTAATACCTTGGCCAATTTTGATGATCTTGATATCATTGGATAGGGGAGGCCCATACCTATCTACTGGTAGCAGAAACAAGTTTAAAATACATTAGAAACAAAACATATTCAATTTTATGTAATAGTATCCATTATCTTCCCATAAATGCTATTACATACTTTGACACTACTAGACTCATAGAGTAGGAAGAGGGCGACGTTTAAATGGAAACAGCAATGCTTATGCGGATTAATGATAGTAGTATCAGTGTGATATTTTTATAGTCTCTTAGACAGGAAGCACTTTGAAAATAAGATTGATTTCAGTCGGTGTACAGTTGTCTCTTACTCTCTCTCTGTGAATCCGATTTTTCCGAGTGTAAATTAATTTCACATGGAAATACGTAGAGAAATAAATAGAGTGAATAAATAGTAAGAGTGATCAGAAATAAAACTGTTGTAACATATAGGCCGATAGGAACTGATATCATTTTATTGATTAGACAAACTGTTACCAAGTGTTTGCCTGCCAACGCTTGCTTTCTTCTTTATATAGAGTTGAGTTCCAGGTTCGAGCCCTGGTCGGACCACGTCTACACGGTCTCCTTGGATAAGACACTTTTATTCTTAACACTAGTTATACGGAGCGATTTTCACAAACATATTATACGGAGGGGGGTCCCCCTCAATTTTTTATAGCGAGTGCCCCAGATCCCCGTATATGGTACCAGTGGATAGGTATCAGTCCCCTCTTTTCATTAATACCAAATTCAAGGTCATCCATAAATGTATGACGCCACTATGACGTCATAATTACCAAAATGTTGAAAATCGGCATTTGTACGGAAAGTATAGGCAAAAATTAAAATTTTCTAAAAATTCGTAGGAATATCCGATTTTCATGCGGTTTTTGGCTAAATATTGTAGGAAATGACTAGTTTTACCTAAATACCAAGTTTGAAATGGATATATGATACATAAATGACTAAAAAGTACATTTTTTAAATCACGGAGTTACACCAACCCCCACTGACTGCCGAACTTTGAACGGACACTGTACCCCCCCCCCCCCAAGGTGGTAGGGTCAACAAAATGTCACTAGAATAAGCGCAAAGGATGAATTTAGAGGAACACCAAGTCACCTTGCGCTGCGCGCGAGGAATTTTTGGTGACAGAAAACCCCCTTCGTAGAACTAGGTTAATCAGTTGGTGTGAATTATAATCAAATGAAGCAACCTAACTGGTTCTTGCTGTAACTCCACCCATCCATTATGAGACGATATATAACACATCAAATTTGAAACATATAAACAAAGATTTGTTTTTGCATTCTTTTAAGACATTGTTTGTTCACACTAATGTCCACAAAATGTAAGTCAGAGCTTGAACAGTGCATGTCCTACATACCTTACATTTAAATGGTAGATTGCCAAAAAAAAAATCCAGATTGCAAAACTAGCGGCATGTATTGTAATTAAATCAAACACATATGCGACAGTTTTAAACCAGCAAACCAAGGGAAACACACGACCGATTCCTTATTTTTAAGTAGGTCAAATATGAAAAAAAAATAATGTATGTATTATTGTACGCTTGAAAAATGTGGCAACTTAATTTGATTCCAACTTTAGATTTTGTTAGAAATAAGAACGGTCTATAAAATGTCGTAATAGACTTTTGATATTATATGACAATCCGCCACAAACCGCCAGTTAAGTGTTTCTCTGGTCAGTTTAATTTTGTTTTGGATTCAGTTATACAGATCTTAAGTTCGTATGACAACTAGTGCCCGATCATTGTGCAATTATTAGGACAAACCTTTATTCAAACATCGTTTTGTTGTTATTTTAAACTAGGCCATTAAAATATTCAAGAATTACTTCACTGTCTTCAAATATTAATCCCTCCCTACCAAACGAGTTTCACATTATTTTTTTTCTCTCAGTAGGAAATTGGGCTCTTTACGTTTGACGTAATTAAAGGTGTAGGTTCCTATCTTAGCATGTGTGTAATTTAGTGTTAACTGATTGACCTTGACCTCTGGAATGCATATTGTGAAATTTAAACCTCCATTTGCTTCTTGTTTTCTCTTGAGAGGCAAAAGAAAGAAAGGAACTCTGGGGATGAGGCTGTTATGAAAATAAAAAAGAAATAGAAAATAGGAATACCAATAATTTTACATTTTATGCTATATACTCCAAAAGTATTAAGAATTTGGAGGTGCAATTTTGGATTTAGAATCAGAAAAATATGGGCTTTGATATGGTATCAAAAAATATACTACTTCCTGTTGATCCCAGGGATGAGAATGTGAACGGAACCTACACCTTTAGCGTTAAAAACTGATTTAAGTGCATCATGTTTGGTACCAAAATAGTTTCACAAGTCTCTTCTATCAAAACATATGTTTGTAGTTGCAATGCAAATCTTGGTTTTAAAATAATTAACATTTATCTTGTGAAACATCACCTATATAGTGCGTCATGTGTGTACACATTCAAACAGTGACAAGCTCATATCCTTCCGGGATATCCTTCTGTTTTTCCAAATTCAATCATGCAATACTGTAAATAACATAACATAACTTGAGTGAGGTGTCAAGAAATGAAATGAATTAGAACACGTGGGAGTCTCTTACAATATTAAATTTTAACGATATTAAAATCCCTAACAAGATAAGTCACAATAAATCTCCCGCAACCGTACTGGACTAAGCGGGAAAAGATATTCCAACAGATATCTTTGAGTGATAAAGTTGGTCAACCCTGGGACGATGGATTAATGTCACGACCAAATGTTTGGTAGCGAAAATTTTGTTTGGAGGCCGGCTATGTTATTAACCCATTTCTACAAGTAGTACTTAGGAATGCAATTCACGAAAACCGTATAAATACAGGCTGTCCCAAAATCAACTGAAATTTTTAAAATGCTTATAACTTTAAAACCAGGATTCACATTGCAACTATAGACAAATGTACATGCATTTATTTACCCGAAATATCTGGCTGTGGTATACCACAGCCAGAAGCGCAGTCTGTAATCAAACCAGTCGCATAATTGCACATACCCAATATCCCCAAAAATGATCATATTTATCAGATACGAACTGCGACACTCCACAATCAAGACAAAGGATATTTATAATAAATTTACCTATTTTAAACACTTTTCGAAGTTGTTAGTCACACAAAAATAATGTTTGAAGATATTTTTACAAACGGTAACCATGTCAACAAACAATGTATACCGTTTGATTTCTCGGATCTGAACAGTGCGATTTTCATAAATTTAATTCAAAAGGTTTCTTTCATGAATATGCAATAAAACATCTTTGTTTTTTTCAAGCACCATTTGTATTTTTCAATTTATGCATAAATGGCCGTTATGTGATTGTGTTTCTCGAGCAAGTATTTATATGTATTGATATATATTGATAGAGGCCAATTATTTGGGTAACAAACATTATGCAACTGAATAACGTAAATTACATCAAACAAACAGAGCGCACTTCAATATTGATAAGAACAAATAAATGTGCGACTCACATATAGGGGAGGGATCAATTTTTGAAGACAGGAGTAGGCCTACCATTCAGGAATATTATATTGGCCTATGCCTAACAGGTTTTTCAATATTAATATGAAGATGTCTGATTCTGGTTTTGTCTTAATAATTACATAATGGTAAATAACCCTCGTCCACCTAAGCTATTTTCTACTACGTCGCCACCTAAGGGTGGGGTGGTGGTAACCCCCCCCCCCCCCTTGTGAAAATGAAATTGACGTGTCAAAAGTGTGGTTGTTATAAGGTAGGGTCTCCTCTTTCCATTGATACCAAAATGTAAATCGGTCCAGGCGTTACGTAATTATGACGTTATACAGTACTTTCGGAAAATTTCGCCGAAATCTGATTTTCGGCAAAAATTCGCTGTAAAAGATCTATCTCGGATTTTCGTCGGTTTTTTTTGCTGATGAATAAAGGAAATGGTAGTTCTAATATATTCTGTAAGTTAAAGCTTGTTAGCATGCAGAAATGTTTCAAAATGGCGACTTTTATATGAGGGGGATGGTTACCTACCCCCACTTAAGGTGGTACCCATGATTTTTTCCATCAAAATTACCGCAAAGGATGTAAAAACAATTACTTAGATGCCTGGGGTCACTTTGTTTTGCGTTTTGGGGCAATCGGTGTCAATCCGTTAGGGGGGTTTACCCCCCCCCCCACCCACCTTAGGTGAACGATGGTCAAGATGTTTGACATTTGTCTAAGAGTAATCTCAGCATTATGCCTATCTTTCACAACAGCATTTAACCGTTAACAAACATGTCAAAGCTACACTCATATTTTAAATTACCTCCTTTTATCAAAATCAAGCTACTTAGTATTTCAGAACATGTTCCCAGATAGCCTCTTCGCAGATTTCACCATTATTTGACTCTAACGACTACGTTTTGGACGTTTGTGCATGCATTCTTCCTAATCTTCCTGATTTCACTGATAATGTTTTATTTCAGGTCAGGAACAGTCCATGGTGTGGCGATGTACTGTTCTTTGGATAACCGAGAGCGAGAGGGCCAGGGTTTGTTTGTCTTGAGGATATGATTCTTCATGAAACTGTTAATTGATACAGCTATTGTGGTTACCGTTTAGCTGTATGAGGCGGGCGTCATGTCGTCAGGATGAAGTGACATAAGAGTGTCAATAATGAATGGTACAGTGGCTTGACCACTTTGAACATTCAGACCATCTTGCTATCTGAGAAAGTTACTGATTGCACGATGCTTGGTACAAAAATTATTGATCAAGTTTCCTCTATCAATACATATGTATAGAGTTGCAAAATGAATTGTTATGCATTTACATGTACAACACATTTGAACTGGAATATTGTCTAATAATGATTACTTAAATAGATACTTGCAATATTGTTCTATTGCAATGCAAAGAAACTATATGCAATTAATAGCATTAACCTGAGATCTACTCACCAAACTACATCCTACCAATCTCAATATTTTCCATTTTAAGAGCTTCTATGAAGACCAAAGGGAAATCAGCATATTGGCTCTCCAATTAAAGAAACACACTACTGAATGAATAGATACAGCATACATTGAAGAAGCTTCTCGTTTCATGTATAATTCAAATATAAAGTAGGTGTGCATTCTCTGAATAAAAAGTTAGTTCAATGTTTGAATGTCAATAAAATTATTACTGATGTTTTATTTACATTAGTTGAGTTTTTCGACTTTCGAAAGCAAAATTAAAATGCGCATGTAAAGAAAAAAAAAACGAAATGAGGAGATGTCAACCTGCAAATACATACAGTCATGAAAGTTGACAGATTGTGGAACTTCAATCCTCACTTGAATGAAATAGTGAGCCTATTGCACTTTATTTAATGATGACACGACACGATTAGTCGTACGATAATCTAATTTTATTGATTTTGGTGGTCACCTCGGTTTTATCTGAAGTGGAGCGTATCCAAAACAACATAATGATAATATAAAATTATGTTGCAGCATATAGCACTACAATCGGGCTCGCCTATTTTGTTTACGAGAGCCAGCCACTCGCCTTCGGCTCGGCTGTCAGTACACACAAAACTTTTGATGAGTCACAAATGTGTTTTCCATGAGTCATATGCAATATGACCCAAAACTGAATCAAACGAGTCATTAAAGACTGTACCTAAATCTGAACAATGAGTCAAATTACTTATGAGCGCACATGACTCATTTTCACAAGATGTTAATTGACTCACAAGAGGCCAAAGATGAGTCAAGGTCAACTTTTGACCAATGGTGACTTATTTTTGTAATAATACGAAGTGCATTTAAATGCTAATTTTTCAATTGTTCCCCTTACAAATCAGGTAAGTAGAATTTGTTAACTAAAACTCCAACTAAAAGCCTGCTTTTTTTATTGTTCGGAACCAGCAATTTGTTAACAAAAACGTAAACTAGAGAATTGAACTCAATAAATGTTTAAAATGTGATCACTTTTTGACCTCTGTGACCACAAATGACAGTTATGACATTGCTTGATTTTGTCTCAAGGTAAAAAGAAAACACTGCATTTTGTACTGCCTTATTTCTATAAGAAATGTTATTGTTTAATTATCTTTTCATTGTATATTTAGAGGTTGTGTTTGTTACACTAAACGCTCAATATAACTAACTAGCAACGAAATTGAACATTATCGAAATATAAGCTCCATGCACTGTCAGAATCTAATGTGACATAAATAAGATAATATAATAAATGCAGAAGAGCAAATTTATAAATTTGAGCTCATATAAGGTTTCCAGATACTTGTGTAAATCTGGATGCGAAACAGTTGATGTCAGTAGCGATACACATCACCCGTCGTCTTTTCTTTTCTTTTCTCCTTTCCTTTGGTAAGTTATACACTGTTATTAATGAAGTTTAGAATTTCAAAGTAAGTTTAGAAATGCCGACGTGATCGGTACATGAGAGGATAAAGGTCAATAGCTATAGACCTTCATTTCTACGTATACACTCACTGTCACCTGTATTTTAAACTTATAGATGAGTATTTGGGTTTGAATTATAAAAACAAAACCTATTTTTAATAAAATAACTACATGGGTTACATAGAAAAAAAGTAGTGCAAATAAATGGCCTAATGCATCATCCCTCTTTTTCACAATTGCATTATTATTTTTAATAAAGTGCCAAGAAATTGAATAGCATAAACAGGTTTTATAGAGGACTGGAACTTAAGAAGAAAACATGCTGCAGAATCAATCATATGCTTCTTTCATATCTTTGACAGTTACTTTTTCAAAATAATTTTTTATGATTAATTACAAATTACAGAGATGAGCACGAGCCCAGATAAATAAAAAAATACAAAGACGAATTTATAACCAACTGCGATAAGGTATTTCCTGTTCCAATTATGTTTTCATCAAGCTAGAGTGTAAATTCTTTAACTTGACAAGATTATATGAAACAGAACATTGTGAGCAGGAAATTGGCGACAAAACATCAATTGCATCAGCTGACCTCGGAGAATACACAGGGAATATTATACGGTATCTCACGCAAGGACGAGATATCTGTGTATCATCAAATTGTGTCAATCCTGCAACGAGGGACCAGATTTATTGTATATCTTTTGTAGGTATTAACCCATTTTAAGACTTACTTTAATATCACTGGATTATCTTTTTTTTTAAATCTTTGAGCATAATCTTTATGATAGATGAAGAAATTATTTGCAGTACCACTAACAAATATTTAAACAGATCATACACATGTGAAGCTGGTTTCTTAGACATTTATGCTTTCATTGTACTATAAAGTTCATGTACTCTTGTCTCAGGCTACTCATTATCATATAGCATACACAGTGGGATGAATTATTTGAAATTACATTGGAAGTCCTGTTACATTTTGTCTCAAGCAATCTTAATAAAAACAAGGACATGATAGCATCATTACCTCTTCTCCACAATGACATGTTTATTGTTTTAAGTAGGATTTTTTTTGCTTAAATGCATATTACTAGATTCTATTTCTTAAGAATCGTTGCTATTTAACAAATGTTTAACATCTATTCCGAAGCTTGAAGTCCCATTCTATATAATGGTACTTCAGCTGAATGTCATGATATATAACAGCTAATTAATCCGTGTTACTTGATTGGCGCATCTTGGGTCACGTGCCATTGGTTATTTGGTCCATTTGATAGTAAACGTCACCAACTGTGTAATAGTACCGTGCAAAAATTTGATACATGTACATTGCAAGTTTACTTTTTTGGGTAAGACGCAACATCAATCGCGGGCGTAATTTTAAATTAACAGTACCATAGAATGTATCTCGGTTTGTTTTGTTTACAAAGATTTATTTAGCTGTCATATAAAACAAATAATGAATGTTTCTTATTTGTGTCAATGGAACAAATATTTCATCATGAGGTGAAAGATCAAATGCCTCATTCAACTCGGCTTTGCCTCCTTTGAATGGAGCATTTGATCTGACAGCAAACGGCTAAATTATTAAACCATTCATTTTTAACCTAGCGTCACCAATTTTGAGAAATCGTTTTCATCAAATTTAATAACATTGTATTTTCTTTTGTTGCGCAAAATAAAAAAGAGATGGTAGAAGACCGCTCATTGAAAACACGCAGTAAAATATGTTAACGTCAGGTAAGGCGCTGGGGCACAATTAGGCAACAACTTTGTGCACAGCCTTTATATTCCAAGTTGGCGACCGTAGGCTTAATTATGTATGTCTGAATAATTTCAAAACATGTAATGAATATTTTACAATAATCTCGAGATGAAAAATCAAACCTATGGTCGTCATTTTGGAAAATTAAGGCTGTGGTCAGGTAGCGACCGGCCGCACAAAGTTGTGGCCTAATTGTGTTCCAACGCCTAATAAGGATACCTGACTGATTTGCATTTTTGAATAATAATTCTTGTCTTGGTTTTTTTTGTGCGACGTTTAGCAAAATATCTTTATACGTATATATATTGACGTACGCTTTAAACTTGTTTCCCTTGTAAAAGTAAGACCTCTGAGATATAAAGCTGAGATATTGAAAGTGAGACTTGTTTTAGTCGATAATTTCCTCTACTGTTCTCTCTCTAGTGAACCGATATTACACACTGTTTCCTGTTTCCTTATTGACGTTTTAAAATGACTTTTTTAGAAACTGAAAGATAAAATTGACAAATAGAAAATTTAAAATCAATTTTCTTTGGCCATTTTAAAGGCAATCGTAAATAATGTTGATCATTAATAAGAATTAACAAATAGATCATTCTAAAAGATTAAACCGCTACTTGTGGCCAGTGTTACATTCTCACCCGTTGCCCACTTCCTTTAATTTCCGGTTTGCTAACGTACGTTTGTTGACAGTGTTTATATCTGATATCATTACTAATAATTGTAAACATTTGAAGAATAATGAATATGAAATAAGTAGAAAATTTTATTAATTCCAAAGACAAGCATATAGAATACCTGTCATGAGTGTAAGCTTACTGGTTTTAAGTCACGTGTTGGTTTTTGGTTTCAACATGAAGTGTTGGTTTCAACATAAAGCCGGAGATTGTTAACAACACTTCTTATATTAGAACAATGATTGCCTTAAGTGTTCGAATTTCTGAACGTCAATATAAAACAAATAATGAATGTTTCTTATTTGTGTCAATGGAACAAATATTTCATCATGAGGTGAAAGATCAAATGCCTCATTCAACTCGGCTTT
>JXSR01S035525.1:19551-30656 GCA_000969725.1 Ophiothrix spiculata
AATTGATAATCATAAAAATTAATGTACAGGATATTTTATGGAAATACAGTTAAAAACAGAAAAGCCACCGGGGTCTTCGACATGTTCAATACAAACGGGAGTAAAATTGTACAAATTGCAAACTATAAATTGCACATAAGGTATAGCACGTAACATGTTGGAGCGGCCGCAGGCGAAATACCGGCGGCCTAACCCTTAGGGCGAAGGGTACCCTAAGAGTTAACAATGACATAGGTGAAGTATAAACAAGTAACAGGATTGGAGCGGCCGCAGGCGAAATACCGGCGACCAACCCTTAGGGCGAAGGATACCCTAAGAGTTTATTATGACAACAGTTAAATACATATACATTTTTAAGTTTGTGATACGTGGTGTTAATACTGAAGTTGGTGAATTGAAAGTCATTAGCAATCGTAGCATCTGCGAAAAAGGTAGGTTTTCAGACGTGATTTGAAGACTGATAGTGTATTAGCATGTCGAATTTCACTTGGGAGGTTATTCCACTCTGTTGCTGCTGCCACAGTAAAGGATCTAGCACCGTAGAATTTAGTGGACCATCGAAAAACGTGAAGCAAGTTTTCAGAGGACGATCTTAAGGTCCGCTTTGGAACATACTGGTGAACAAGATCACTAATGAACAGGGGTGCCATGCCATTTAAAGCCTTATAGGTGACGAGCAAGATCTTATAAAGAGCTCTATAATCAACCCGAAGCCAATGCAGTTGACGGAGAAACGGTGTTATATGTTCCCGTCTGGGCACACACAAAACCAGACGAGCTGCAGTGTTTTGCACGCGTTGGATCTTTGCGAGCTCACATTGTGGCAAACCAAACAGAAGAGAGTTATTGGAGTCAAGCCTGGAAGTTACGAATGCATGTACAAGTGTCTGCGTGGTATTATTGTCCAGGTATTGGCGGATCTGCCCGATTTTCCTAATTGCGAATAAGGCAGATTTGCAGACACCATCGACATGCTTGCTCATACTCAAGGAGGGGTCCATGGTGACACCAATGTTTCGAGCACGGAGAGATGGAGAAATTACCGAGTCGCCGATGGGAAGAGTAGGTTGAAGTGTGGACTTCTTGAATTGTGAAGAAAAATGCAAGATAAAGAAATCGCTGTCGACAAATTAATCTCTACCACAAACTAGTCGGCTTAAGATCCCATTTCCTTAGCTACAACGATAGAAAGGCCCAGGGAATCAGCCAGATCTTCTCGATTTTCTTATCAGATCAAAGGCTTCGTGTTATTTGGGTACCTGGTGCTGAACACACGAATATGAAATAACGTGTAAAATAGGTCAATTATTGATAAAAATCCATTTAATAAAGAGGATATGAATGGAAACGAGAAAATATGGTGGGTGTATGTTTTGAATTTAGTTTTCCTTGCAGAATGAGAGATTGTGTTTTTCATTTATGATAATACATTTATTTTACAAAGCACGATCGAAAGAATCCGCGAAAGAATTAAAAAGGTACGACAACAATAGATTGCGTGTATATTAATACAAAACATTGTACTCTGCGGTTTCATTTCATTTTTCCTACAGAACGCACACATGTAAATCATGTCATTGGAGAGTAGATGTAAATCATGCCGTTGGAGAGTAGCTAAACTATAAATTTTGAACTATGATAGAATAATTAATTGGGGTGGGGTAGGCCTATCTTTATGACGAGGCTTACAGGTATGCCACAATTTTTTGTTGATAATGGTGTCTTTTTAATTTTAACCAGAGCCAAAAAGACCGACTGAGGACGCGGTTGGTACTGTGAGAGCACTTTTGGGTAAACGATGATAGATTGTAGTGTAGAAATTTGAGCATTGGTTTTTCGTTTGTCCTTTTAACTAGCTCTAGGCTTAATGATACATGCAACTTTGCTTTTAGCCGGGCTATCAATACTTTAAAGTGCCTGTGAAAGCTGTCCTTTTTTGCGAGTTTCATGTCGATTTCTTCATGTACTAGTAACTACAACACTTCAAGATGCATCTCCTAATATTTGTTCTAACATCGGATGTAAATTGTACCTTTAAGGGGGAAGGGGGCTTCACAAGTCAACAGCCCAAGTTTTGAATTTGAATTTTAGCACTTTCCTAAATGCCAGGTCACATGATGTACCACCATGTTGCCCACAACGAGTACTAAACGAATGCTTGTAGTTTAAGTATGGTTGCTATGCAATTTGATTAGTCGAACACGTGAACAAATGTAACTAAAAAACGACCCACCCTATTTACATTATTTTGGTAGAAAGGTCCAGAACAGCATTGTCCTGAAGACCATGAAGAGCATTTTCGAATTTGTTTCCAGAGTTTAAACTACGGCTCAAAATATCCCGCGTGAACTCAAAAACAATACACCCTTGTTACATTATTTTCGGCAGAAACGTGCAGAAGAAAAATATCTACAAGACAATGAAGAACGTTTTTGAATTTGTTCCAACAGTTTAAACATGTTAAAGTACGGGTTATATTCGTTACATTCGTTTGTTATCAATCATAGACCAAGCCTGGTTACCATAGCAACCAGACTGAAACATTTGTTTTGAAATAATTATTGTACTTGTCGTGGGTATTATGGTGGTGAATGATGAAGCCCAACCCCACCCCCTAAATTAAAACTTTTTAAATAGAATAGAATAGCAGATGACGAAATATGATTGCTTGAATATTGGTTTATTTGCTAAAATAATATTTACTTAATCAAATCAATATTGAAATATATTTTCCTTGATATATCGTTAACACAATGATTAAAGCACAAGTTTATGCTTTTTATTATATAACAACGACTAATTTGTACCATTCGGGTTGCAAACACTTCAAAGCATATTTTTCTTTCTTTCTTTTATGATAGTAAAATATGTATTCATACCATTACTTTTCAATTTCCCAATAAGTCAGTCTTAAACAGTTTTAAAATCCAATTTACAAATATTTTATATTGCCATATAATTATAATTTGCATATACTAATATCTTAAGACATGTAAATAAGTTGGAATAAAAGAGTCTTATTCAATTGAAATCTACCTATTGTTTTTAAAGTGCTTTTGCTTATATGATGACTTAATTTTCAAAATTGAAACACAAATACTACTATAAAATATGTACGTAATTCTTTCGCTGTGACATGACTTATTGTATTTATTGAGACCTTGAGATAAAAATGCTATAACAGTTAATAGAGTGTGGCCTCCGGTTTTTAACACTTAGTGGCATGTAGCAAAATAACATCATAGTTCATAAAACAAGAAGACCACAGTTGGTGCTTCTACACCACATGAAGCAATTACCAACATCAATAACAATGATGTACTTAATGTTATAACTTATTTCAACTTTCAACAATCTACTGTGCACTGACTTAAATATGTCTGCGATAGCCTTCTGTTTAAGTATGATCAAAGTTACCAACAGTGAAAGGATTTGCATGATCACTTCTAATTATTTCTGTAAACCGTTGTCCAACACCGACACTGCATGAATCTGTCGGTGGTCATGTAAATCTATACGTATTTCATTATGTCAATCAAAGGAAAGGTTACTATGCTATGAAACAAAATAGCGTAATGAAATCATGTTTAACTCGTACGCCAATGTAATTTCTAAAAGAACAATTACCTAATGTGTTTCTGTGTTGGTGTAGTGTGGGTGGGTTATGTTCGTATTGTTCATTATTTATGCAAAAGACATGTTAGAGTCATTACATCATTTCCCTTCTTAATTAGCAAAACACCGATGAATATTATGATATTTAGAACCGTTAATAGAATTTGTTTATTTGATGTCCACCTTTGCCAAAATCCTGATATTCCGATCTGGAAGCACTTTATGACGTCACAACTTTGTAACACCTTGGCCGATTTTGATGATCTTGGTATCATTGGACCATACCTATCTATTGGCAGTAGAAACAAGTTATAAAGACATCAGAAACAAAACATGTTTAATTGTATGTAATAGTATTCATTATCCTCACATAAATGCTATTACATATTTTTGACAATTAATCTTTGGTGGTTATCTGACAATAATTGACTACAATCATCACGGTGTTATCCAAAGTGCAGATTACCCAATATATATGTTTAATATATATTGCATCATATAGAACCGCAAACGGGCTCGCCTATTTTACTGACAAGAGAGCCACTCGCCTTACGCTCGGCTGTCAGTGGCTTTATAGATCAGTGTTCTATATAGAGTCAGTGGATTTATTAAGTTAGAGAACTATATAGGCGAGGGTTGCAAGTTTGACTATGCAGCATAATGATAATACATCAAAATGGAAAAAAGACACATATACATACACATGCTTTTTAATATTGGTCAAATGACGTGATTAAACATTAATCATTGTCATTTTGTTTCAAGGTAACAGGAAAACACTGCATTTTGTACTGCCTAAAAACTTTGATTTGAAACAACTCGAATTTTGATAAGTTGTACATGACTAGCCTTAAGCAACCGATACTTTTGAAGTTTAAAATCTGAAAATTGTTGACCATTGATTCCTAAATAAAAAGGGTACAATGGACAACATGATTGTTTGTCCATGGCAATCAAAGGGCAACATTTTAACACTTACGATTGCAGTAATGACAAAGTTAAAATCTTTTTCGACCATTAACTTGGTGACACAATGATTTCTTTTACAAACAATAAAGTCACATAATACTTTTGACAAAAAAATATGACAATCTTTAAATTTTGATCACTTATTGACCTCTGTGACCGCAAATGACAGTTGCTTGATTTTGTTTCAAGATAAAAAGAACAAGGCATTTTGTACTGCCTAAAACAACTAAAATATTCAAAGTTTAAAACAATCTAAAGAACGAGAAATATAGTTTTGACAAAATGATAAAAATCTCTATGAGAAAATTTATAGTTATTTAATTATCTTTTCGTTGTATTGTATAGGTTGTGTTTGTTACACTGAACGCTCAATATATCTAACTACACTCTTAGAAAGGAAGGATCAAATATGAGACAAAAAGGATCAATTTTGATCCTTTTTAGGTATCAAATATGAGCTTACCCTTTAAGGATCAAAGTGATCCAAAAATAAGGATCAAAATTCTTGATCCGAAAAAAGGATCAAATATTTCTTATAAAAAAGATCTGCCTAAAAACATCTCACTGAAGTGACCCTAGCAGGGTTTGAACCCACGCCGCATGTGCACCATGTATAATTACCAATTATAATGACCAGCGCTCTAACCACTCGCCCACGGAACAGGCAGTTATCAACTGTGATGAAATTATCGTATTTGTATACCATTGTTTACATTCCCGGCAATGTAGTGGATATGGGGTATAATCAAATATGAAACAAAAGATCACGTTGGATCCAAACGCGGTATCAAATATGAGCTCATCCTTTCCTTATCAAAGTAAACCAGAAATACGGATCAAAACTTTGATATTGTAATCAAAAAGGATCAAAATAAAATGATCCTAAAAAAGGATCAAAAATGATCCTGGTGAATTTGATCCATTTGTATATTTTGATCCGAAAAAGTATCAAAACGATCCACGTTGGATTAAAAGTGATCCTTAAAGGATCAAAATAAAATGATCCCGAAAACTACTCGTATATTTGATACCGGCCTTCTAAGAGTGTAGCAACGAAATTGAACATTATCGAAATATAAGCGTCATGCACTGTCATAATCTAATGTGACATAGATAAGATGATAGAATAAATGCAGAAGAACAAATTTATAAAATTGAGCTCATATAAGGTTTCAAGATACTTGTGTAAATCTGGATGCGAAACAGTTGATGTCAGTAGCGATACACATCACCCGTCGTCTTTTCTTTTCTCCTTTCCTTTGGTAAGTTATACACTATTATTAATGAAGTTTAGAATTTCAAAGCAAATTTAGAAATGCCGACGTGATCGGTACATGACAGGATAAAGGTCAATAGAGTCAATCGCTATAGACCTTCATTTCTATGTATACATTCACTGTCACCTGTATTTTAAACTTATAAATGAGTATTTGGGTTCAAACCTTCTTTAACTCAAATAACTACATATGGGTTTCATAGAAAAAAGTAGTGCAAATCAATGGCTCAATGTATCCTCTCTCTTTTTCACATTTTTTTAAATAAAGTGCAAAGAAATTGAATAGCATAAACAGTTTTTATAGAGGACCGGAACCTTAAAAGATGACATGCTGCAGAATCAATCATATGCTTCTTTCATATCTTTGACAGTTACTTTTTCAAAGTAAATTTGAATGATTAATTACAAGTTACAGAGATGATCACGAGCCCATGCAGATAAATAAAAAAAAAAAAATACGAAGACGAATTTATAACCAACTGCGATAAGGTATTTCCTGTTCCAATTATTTTTTCATCAACCTAGAGTGTAAATTCTTTAACTCGACAAGATTATATGAAACAGAACATTGGAAGCAGGAAATTGGCGACAATACATCAATTGCATCAACTGACCTCGGAGAATACACAGGGTGACGAGATATCTGTGTATCATCAAATTGTGTCAATCCTGCAACGAGGGACCAGATTTATTGTATATATTTTGTAGGTATTAACCCATTTTAAGACTTACTTTAATATCACTGGATTATCTTTTTTTTTTAAATCATGAAGCATAATCTTTATGATAGACAAATGATAGATGAAGAAACTATTTGCAGCACCACTTACAAATATAATACAAATCATACAAATATGAAGCTGGTTCTTTAGACGTTTATGTTATCATTGTACTATTAAGTTCATGTACTCTTGTCCCCGGCTTCTCATTATCAAATAACATACACAGTGGGATTATTTGTAATTACATTGGAAGTAACTTGGAAGTCCTGTTGCAGAATGTTTCATGCTGAACATCTGACATTTTGTCTCAAGTAATCTTAATAAAAAAGGAGATGATAGAGGTAATACAGTTACGTTTACTCCACAAGGATATGTGTATTGTTGTAGGTAGGATTTGTTTTGCTTAAATGCATGTTACTAGATTCTTTTGCTTAAGAAGTTAAGAATAGTTGCTATATGTTTAACATCCATCCGAAGCTTGAAGTCTCATTCTAAATAATGGTATTTGAGCTGAATGTCATGATATAGTATTATATAACAGCTAAATAGATCCGTGTCACTTGATTGACGCATCTTGGGTCACGTGCCATTGGTCATTTGGTCCATTTAATAGTAAACATCAGCATCTGTGCAATAGTGCCGTACAAAATTGTGATACATTGCACGGTTACTTTTTTTTTGGTAAGACGCAACAGCGGGCGTAACTTTAAATTGAGTACGCTTGCACAGTCCGCGGGCGCAGCATAAGACGCGTCATTGCACCAGCATGTACATACTGTAACAGTACCGTAGATGTTTTCTCGTTCTGTTTTGTTTACCTGTCATATAAAACCAATAATGAATATTTTTTATTCGTGTCAATGGAACAAATATTTCATTCGGTGAAAGATCAAATGCCCCATTCAACTCGGCTTCGTCTCGTTTGAAAGGAGCATTTTATCTTTCACCTCATGAAATACTACAAATATTTCATGAGGTGCACTCATAAACATTCATTATTTGTATAATATCCTACTGCATAGAGGCAAAATCATTATGCATTATTTAACTTCAAAATTGTTTAATAAGATGTTTGATGATAAACCATACGAAGTCATTAAACAACATCAAACTATTACAAATTATTTACCTTACGGCCAAGACGACATGTCTTATGTCTTATTTTGCTGTACACTGACTTTTTGTGTAGCTTAATATTTGTATGAAACTTTGTCTAAAATCGACATTTCATCAATCCGTTGGCGTTCCTGTAAATATAGACAAGTGTTCAACGATGAGACTTGGAGGTGAATCTAAGTAGCGTTAAAATTTTGAGAATTCGTTTTCATCAAATTTAATAACATTGTATTTTCTTTTATTGCGCTAAATAAAAAAGAGATGATAGAAGGCCGTTGAAAACACGCGGTTAAATATGCTGCCGTAAGGTAAGGCGCTGGAGCACAAATTGGCAACAACTTTTTGCGACCGGCCCCAACCTGGCCACAACCGTTATTTTCCAAGATGGCGACCGTAGGCTTGATTATGTACGTCTAAATAATTTTAAAACATGTAATAAATATTTTACAATAATCTTGAGCTAAAAAATCAAACCTATAGTCGTCATTTTGGAAAATTAAGGCTGTGGCCAGGTTGCGGCCAGAAGCACAAAGTTATGGCCTAATTGTGTTCCAACGCCTTATAAGGATACCTGACTGATTTGCATTTCTGAATAATAATGCTAGTCTTGTTTTATTTTGTGCGACGTTTAGCAAAACATCTTTATACGTATATGTGTTTCAGTGCGGTTAGATGTAAACTTGTTTCCCTTGTAGAAGTAAGACCTCTGAGATATAAAGCACCTTGAAAGTGAGACTTGTTTCAGTCGATAATATCCTCTACTCTTCTCTCTCTATTGAACCGATATTATGCACTGTTTCCTGTTTCCTTATTGACGTTTTAAAATGACTTTTTTAGAAACTGAAAGACAAAATTGACAAAAAGAAAATTTAAAATCAATTTCCTAGGTCATTTTAAAGGCAATCGTAAAAAATGTTGAAAAACTTTTATTATTAATAAGAATTATCATATAGATCATTCTAAAAGATCAAACCGCTACTTGTGGCTACTGTTACCCTGTCACCCGTTGCTCACTTCCTTTCATTTCCGGTTTGCTTATATACGTTTGTTGACAATGTTTATATCTGATTTCATTACTAATACTTGTAAACATTTGAAGAATAATGAATATGAAATAAGTAGAAAATGTTATAGATTCCAAAGGAACGCATATAGAATACCTGTCGTGAGTGTAAGCTTACTGGTTTTAAGTCACGTGTTGGTTTTTGGTTTCAACATTTAGAAAAGAAACTGTTAAAAACCCTCCTTAAATTAGAACAATTATTTCCTTAAGTGTTCGATTTTCTGAACGTCATGAATTATTCTTAAAGCAAGCATTCCTGCCTATTAACCAAAACAATCATTCATTTTGAAGCTTTCAATCCAAACCTATCTATGTATATGTGTATTTTTGTTAGGCGTGTATGTGCATATTTGTTAGGCGTTTCGGGGGAATGTAGATATACAATAATTTTACATACTTTTTTATTTTATTTCTATTCATAAAGGATAAGCATTGAGTTTTACATGTACTGGTCACATGCTGGTAATATGATAATGTAGATACTTTCCACAAAATTGCAAAACTCCGAAATAGAAAATCTTAACTTGGTATTTCTATAATGAGTAGGTATTAGAGAAATGTGACCCATCATATCGAAAGGTACCTTAAGGTCGCGACGGCATAGTAAATTACGAGATACGGGCCCATTGAAGCTGAGCATAGTCAAAAATCACGTCCAAGATCGAATTTCTAATTTCATCAGAAAAATTACATTTGAAGTGTATTCTATCATATTTATCAGGTTCCAACATCCATAACATAAGAAAAATGTGTTAAAACCAAGATAAAAATCCTCTCTCCATTCAAGTTTTACTCAGTTAAAAAATATTTAAACTCGATTTTCTCAGAACTATAGTTTTCTGAATCAGTCCGATGCCTTTTACCACTTTGGATGTAACTTTGCAATCAAACATACAATAACCAAAAGCAAGGTGTCATTTTAACCCTTGTTCTCCGAATGGGGGTGGTTGTTGCAACCCCCTAAGGTTTTTTCCCCGCTTCATAAAAACGCAAAAGCAACCGGCCCCAGGCATTTGGGTAATCTCTTTCACATCCTAGCGGTCATTTTGTAGAAAAAAAAAATAGGGGGTACCACCTAACGTTGGGTTAGGGTAGGCCGTCAAAGTTGGGATGTAGGGGGGTGGGTGAAATCCCGGAAGTTTTTTTAGTCGCCATTTTGAAAATGTTATGCATGCTATAAGACTCAAACTAACAGGACATGTCAGAATCATCATTTCCCGTCTTAAAGGTGTAGGTTCCTATTTTAGGATGTGTATAATTTACATCTGATTGACCTTGACCTCTGAAATGCATTATGCAAGGATTCAACCTTAGCTTGTGTCTTGTTTTCTCTTGAGAGACAAAATAATGTATGCCACCCTGGGGATGAGGATGTTATGTAAATAAAAAAAGAAATAGAAATAGGTATACCAATTAATTTTACATTTTGTGCTATATCTCCGAAACTATAAAACATTTTGAGGTGAAATTTTGGATTACGAATCAGAAAAATATGGGCTTTTATTTGGCATCAAAATATATGCTACTTCTGCTTGAGCCCTGGGGGATGAGAATGTGATCGGAACCTACACCTTTAATTAGCAAAAAATGTGATGAAAATCCGTTATTTAGAACTTTTATTTTGATTTTGATAGCCATTTTTGCCATATTGCAATTTTGCCTGATTTTTCTATTCGAAAGTACTTTATGACGTCATAATTACGTAACGCATTGGCCGATTTTGATGATCTTGGTATCATTGGATAAGAGAGGATCATACCTATCTATTAATAGCAAGACCAAGTTCATAGGGCGAAAAACAAGGGTTAAAGCTTAAAATATAATCTTTCAGATGAGACCAAAAAATCAATTTACATTTTGGGACCCTTAAGGTTCCTTTCGATAAGACGAAGACGGGTCACAAATGTCATTAGAAATGAACACGAACTAGTAGATATAACTTTCCTATAAGTCTAGATTACAAATGCAATATTTTTTTTCCTAAAATTAAAAACTTGACTTTGTCTGGGACTTAGCCATAAGATAATATTTTTTCTTATATAATGAAATTTTTATCGCTTATTCCTGTTCCAAATACCCGTGTGGGTGTGTGTGTGTGTGGGGGGGGGGTGTATTTACAAATTCTGCCAACATTCGCGCAAATGTGACTGACAATCATAAGTCACTCGTAAGGCTCTGTCACACATCACCGTATACATGTAGAGCCAAATGTACGTTAACGTACGTACTCCCACTTTTGTTTTGGTTTATACATTGGTGTTCATCGTATGTTCGTTAAAAGTACGTTCAATACGTTATCCATACGGTTCGTCCATTATGTATACGTTCAATTCGTTATCCATAC
>JXSR01S035527.1:975-13275 GCA_000969725.1 Ophiothrix spiculata
ACAAATATTGAATGCCTATGCACTTGCAATAGTACAAAATATATCATTCGGTCAAATTTGGACTGATCCATTTCACTCGGCTAAGCCTCGTGAAATAGAAAACTCAAAATTTGACCTCATGATATATTTTGTATTATATCATGATTGCAGTGATTTGTGCCGTGTAAAAATTATTTTCCATTGCACGGCATGAAACAAACCTGTGTGATATCATGATATAAAACAAATATTGAATGCCTATGCTCGTGCAATAGTACAAATATATCATTCGGTTAAATTTGGACTGATCCATTTCACTCGGCTACGCCTCATGAAATAGAAAGGTCAAAATTTGACCTCATGATGAATTTTGTACTATTGTATTTGTATACTATTGCACTCTCAGGCATTCAATATTTGTATAATGTTTCAAAATTTGTAAGTTTTATTATTTTTACTAATTTCAATAAGCGGTTATTTTTGGGAGCACGCATCATAGTAAGAAACTAATGAAAAGAAGCAGAATTGACATTGGGTGGTGGAGCTCACCAATCACTTCTAGATAAGCACAACGATGTCAATTGCAATGGCTTTGTTTGTGTTGATGGTGACCTGTGGTCGATTTCACTAAACAATTAATTGCGATGCATCGTGGCTGTGATGCGATCGGTGCGCAACTAGGCTGTATTTCACAAAAAAGTAAAAACCTGTCGCAAGCGTGCAATGCATCGCAAGGTATAGGAATATTGCACAGGGAAAATCCCAACACATTGCAATAGAGCTATGAGTCAAAAGGTGCTCGTAAATTTCTTACGATGCATTAACGATGCATTTTAATGTTAGCGAAATTGACCACTGATATTCTTAACTTGAAATTTTTGACAATATCTCAAAAGCTAAAAAAAATCAAAAAATTGAGAAATGCAGTCCTAGATATTGCTTTCTAGGTTCTTAAAAGTAAAACAGTTCAAAATTTTACTAAAGCAAAATTTAATTAGCTTTCCAGTAAAATTTTGGGCCAAAAACATGGTTTTTGGATAATTTTTGGACCTTAGGGCCAAAATTTTACATTTAGGTCCAAACATGACTCGACTATCATGTTCAGTATGCAAATCCACTTCTAGAAATGTATACTTTTATTTGGATTTAATTATCCATTGCTGAGTTACAGTGCAAAAACCATTTCTGAAAAGTAAGGGTTGACAGGGCCCTTAACAAGTTCACACGGTTTATTCTTGTCTTACCTTCACATCCTTGTTCATGGGGGTTGGAGTATCCAACTTGATCAGCTGTAATACAACAAAACAAATGCAAAATACAATTATATATTATATTACAAATATTCATACACTCTTGTCATATAACCCAGCAAATCAAAAAACTAAAAATCTAAAGTATGTAGAGTGGATCAAAAATGCACAATGCAATTTTTCATTTGTTTTATTTCAGCATGAGATTGCATTTCAAAATTGATATGTGTTCAATGTATGAAAAAGGAAAATATTTAGTTTGGAATTGAGTTCTCAACCTTTTTACACTTCCAAAATGAGGAATTGACAAATGTTAATAGGAATTGGGTTAGAACTGAAGATATAAAAAATCGACTGATCTCTCTCATCCAAACTGCTCTCATCCATACGAATGATTGGTAGAGTATGGCGCTATGTGAAAGTTTAGGGCTTCAATCTAGGATGGGTGTCAATGATTTTTAGCAGAATATCATTTTGTGTGATTCTAGAGCTTAAAATTATTCTACAAGTGCTATGGATGTATCATATTCAAGGATTAAAAACATGGATTTGAAGCATATTAAAGCCATGGCACAGTGTATGATTGATTTTGTTGATCTTTTCCAATTTCAAAATCTCTTCAAGTGGAAAATCCTTGAAATATTCTCCCATTTCGATGCTGATAAAAAATGGCTCTTGGCACTTGTATTCGGATTCAAATTGATTGGGAATTTGGAAAATCAATGACTTGTATTGAGCGCTGTTTGTGCCAACATTTGTTTCTTTGATTGCAGTCATGACTAAGAATGAGCGCAATACAGCTTTTAGGAGCCCATATACAGCTACTTACCAAGTCTACCTGAGGTGATGGCATGTTTGGCTGAATTTCTGTAAGTGCCACCCTGCTGCCTGGGACAGCAACCTTTTTATGATTGGGGTAAGCGGTGAGCTCAGGGGAAGCTCCGGTGTTCTCCATCCGTGCCCTCTCTGTTGGCAAGCCAGGTGACACTTGAGGAGGTGGTGGGGTCTCCTTGGGGCTAGCTTGCAGTGGCTTACGACCTTGTGCATGCGCAGGAGCCAACCTTGGGCTGTTGGTGAGACTGAAGGAAGATGAAAAGCAGAGATTTTTAATGTGCATATTTGCTACTATTAAAGGAGCATAGTCCGATTTTTCACAATTCAAATTTCAGTTTTATATGAAAAATCACTCCTAAGCGAAGATCACTCCGAATATTCTTGGGTTTGTCCATTCAATAATCATAGTACTACAACATACCCAAGTGACATTCGCTTTCATCGATTGAAACAATGTTTGCACAAGGACATTCGCTCTCTGTTTTTGCAAATAAGTCGGAGCGAATATCAAGAGCCAATGTCACTCGGGCGAGCGAATGTCTTTGGACGCCAAGCCTTATCTGCAGAACAGAACATGTTTCTGACGTAAAATTTCACATGGATTGTGAGAAAAATGAGACCAATATTTAAGCATCAAAATCTCAAAAATTTTGAAAAAAAGTTGAACCAATCAGACTATGCTCTTTTAAAAGATTTGGAAATAGCTATGGATTAGTAAAGTGCAATACTTTATCCTTTAGTGTACATGAATTTTGTAATCTCATTGGTTAAACACATTTGTGACCCGTCATATCGAAAGGAACCTTAAGGTCGGCAAAATCAAAGTTGATTTTTTGGTCTCATTTGAAAGCTGAGATTTTAAGCTTTAAAATGACACCTTGATTTTGGTTATTGGATGTTCGGTGGCGAAGTTACACCCAAATTGGTAAAAGGCATCAGGCTGATTCGGAAAACTATAGTTCTGAGAAAATCAAGTTTAAAGTTTTTGTACTTAGTATTCTTGAATGGAGAGAGGATTTTTAGCTTGGTTTTTAATACATTTTTCTTATGTTTTGGATGTTGGAACCTGATTAATATGATAGAATACACTTCAATGATAACCTTTCTGATGAAATTAGAAATTCAACCTTGGACGTGTTTTTTGACTATGCTTAGCTTCAATGGCCCGTATCTCGTAATGTACTATGCCGGTATTAAGGTACCTTTCGATATGACGATCCACATTTTAAATGAAAGTCCATTTCAGAAATTAATATATGTCAAGCCCTGAATATATCCCGTTATCCGTGACTCATACGTAAATACTTTCTTGCTCGTTATCCATTGATCTGACATGTTTGTGCATTGTGTATGTTGATGCATGAGAGTGTAGCGCGTATAAATTGCAGCTTTAGCAGTAGTCTTGCTGCAAGCATATTATAGACCAGTTGACCCACGACATCAATTGTTTCTGTTTTGCCCAGCAGTATGCATGCACATCATTTAGGAACCATTATTGAAATCATTAAATTTACTACAAAACAAATCCGCAGGTTGCATATGCCGAGAGCGTGTGCGACTATGCAGCGATGGTGAAAATGCACTGCGCGTGTTTACTCCACACATTTATTGCGTTCAGATGTTCATGATTTGTAAGAAATTTAATGACTTCAATAATAAGTAGTATGTTTTGAAAACTCTAGTCGGATTGAATGATTGCATAGGAAGACATGGTAAAGCGGGAGATTTTTAAGCACGGTCTCTGAATAGCAAAAATTAACTGGTCTATACGCTTAAATCAATATGGGGGTTTTTTTTGGTAAGTTCACAACAAGATTACAAAATTTGTGTACATTTACAAAGTTAAATAAATTTGTTTGCCCATGTATAATACGGGAAATATCTTGGGTCTGGTGTCATATTCCATTCGGCTTTCAGTCCATTCTCAAACAATATGGCACCAGACCCTAGATATTTGCCTGAATTCTGTAAAAAGCAGGAGGTAATATGTAGTATCATTGTCACTCTGAGAAATGCTGGCAACTAACTATAGATAAAAGCCAATAAATTGATAGGAACTATAGCTAAGGAATACAAAAGTAGGGTAAGGGACAAAATGCCATACTGTGAGTAAAAGGGGATTGAATAAACTCTTTTAAAAAAAATGTTGATTTTTGACTTTAATGTGTTTACACTGTTCAGTAGGTACAAATTAATAATATTGTAGACTTTTTCAAATTTTGGAAAATCATGGGCAAACCCTTTAATTAGCAATGCACAATCATTATTTTTTGGGACTACATACCTTGCCTGGACCTTTACACTACTGGTAGAGTTTATCCGTGTCTTTGCTGAGCTGAGAGACATCTTTGACGGAGTAGGGATGAATGATTTTCTACGCGATGACCCACATGTCATCACATTGTGAGATGATTTCTGCGGTGTGACGGATACTGGTGGCTTCCTCTGAGGAGTCTTCGGCCGTGGATTTTTGATGGCTGAATCAACACTAAATGCCCTTGTTGTTCTATAAATGAAACAACACTATATGTTATCAAGGCTGGACATTAGTATTTTTTGTACTGGCCAGTCGGGCAGGCAACTTTCCAAAGTTACCCGCCCGACGAGAAATTTACGTGCCCGAATTTGCTCGAAATTTGCTACAAATGGAGCAAATTCAGGCGTTTTTCACAACAACAAAAAAGAAAAAACTACGAAAATTTGTATATTTTGCAAAATGTTGAAAAATTTGGCACATGAATAGGTTGCCTTTGATGAATATGTATTATTTTTCCAATGTTTTCATCACAAAAAATTGAATATGGCAAGACCTGGGCACTGCAATATAGTAAAATAACATCACCTGGGTCCCATTTTTTCTGTCCCACCTGGCGCAAGTCAGGAACCATAGGGTAAAAATCCCCCGGTACACGCTTAAGAAAAAGCTTGCTCCCAATTTTATACCACATATCAGACCCCCAATCATTTTCACATGTTTTCACATGTTAAAAGCAGGCCTCATTCCAGGATCTGCTTTGGTGCAAAGTTGTATCTTTCGATATGGGGTCACCCATCAAGAAAAAGAAACCCACCTTATGTTGACGACCATGTGTCGAACTATGGATCTCTTCAATATTGGTTCTTACCTTGGAGTCAGTTTTGCGGCACTGACACTTCCACTGGATAGTATTCGTTTTGGCACAACATTCTTTTCTTGGAAAATAGGCGTACAAGGGGTTTTCATTTGAGGGGTTGGAGCCTTCACAGAAGAAACTGCAAGTGTGCAAAACATGTACAATCATGTATTAGGACATAATAAAAACAGGATAAAAAGCTTTTAATATAACTCTTAAGTTATAACAGCAGTTTTCATGGTTTTTTTCTCTTTCAAATCCCACTTGAAACTAATATTTGATGCAAGAATGTATGTAATCAAATCAAGAGATAAATGTGACTTACAAGTGAGCAAACACAGATGTTATTTAACGTTTAGAATTATACATTGTTCCTCACAGTGAAAGTTAAAATGTCTTATCCTGAAAATGTAAAATAGAGTAGATCCAACAGACAAGGTACAAAGCACATCAAGGATCAAATTTGATACAGAAGGATACAGAGTACAATTATATAATCAAAGAAAAACAAAGTAAGTTAACTTAATGTCTAGAAAAACATAATAATTAAAAGGAAAAAAAAAAAATTTGAAGGCTTAATCCTAACCCTGGCAGACCAAAGTGCGTAGAAACTTAGACCTTACAGACAAACAGGAAAGCTATTCAGTCCTAGGCCTTACAGCAAAAGACACAAGGTTTGTGTGTGAGTCATGCATGAACTTGACCTTGAACCTGCAAAGACTGTGCTTGTAATCCTACACCATGCAGTTCAGTACCCTTAGAAATTTGATTGTATTGTCATCGTATGGTCAAGGAGGGATAGGGTTAATATATGCACAAACAAAATATAACAAACTCAGCAAACAGCAATTAACAAGAAACAGATAATCCACAAAAGAGACAGTTATTAAATGGACTGTACAAGCTTTCGGAAAGTATATATACTTTTGGATTTACAGGAACATATGTTCCAATAAACCCGAAGGAAAGCAGCGTTTCATATTTCATGAACTTGGTAAAAATCAATTTTGACAACATACTTTTCACAGAATTTTCAAACAATATCTTGCAATGACATAGCTTTGCAAGGTTCATGACCTAGAACATCAAAATAAATACCTGTTTCTCTTTCCCCAGATTTCGTTTTCATTTTTTTAACAAATTATTTTTAAAAAAACATGTCAAAACTTAATATTTTCCAGAGTGGATATATTCATACTTGTAAGCTATATAATATGGAGTAATGCATCTAGTATTACGGCAGTTTGATTTTCTTGAAAAGCTTACCAGATAACAACAGTACTGAGCATACCATGCAATCACCGAGACTGATTGCACAATAAACGCTTACTTTTACAGCCGTTGTATGCTCAATGTTGCTGTTATCCAACACAATTGTTGTGTCCAGACCAAGGAAGTTATAGGGGGGAACAGGGTTTCTCCGCAATTTTGTGTCGCTCATGGAGCAGAGTTATTGTACCTCCGGATATATTCGGAATTTGACCCGATATCCAGGCAGATCGTGTAAATCTTCATCTGACGCATATACAGCGTGTGCATTTTGTTTCACGCGCAAACCGTGTCTGCGTTTCATGTAGCATGCATTGCCACTTGCTCTGATTAAAGTACGCCAATTTTCCCGATAATCAGTTGCGAAGACTCTCGAAGTGTTGCACGCGGAGCCGTAAAATGCCAGAGGTACAATAACTCGCCCTCCATGAGCGACAATCCAAGATGGCTGCCGTCCCATAGGATTAACACGGCGATGAAATCAAAATGGCGGAGAAACCCTGTTCCCCCCTATAACTTCCTTGGTCCAGACTGTTCAATAAATCTGCCTAACAAAGTAAAAAGCAGTATGTACATTGCAGATATATTGCAAGCTACTTCCTTTTTCCTTGGAGAAATCCTGCACAAAATGAGAAGATGACCAATTTGCTCTCGTAACTTAAGGCAATATCTACTATATCACACATGTGTATACAACCTTCTAGCACGAGATTGAAGTGAAATTGCATGCTAATATGATGTATCTGCTATGGTTTATATATGCACATACTGTGTTTTTACTCTGTGGGACAGAAATACTTTATCGCCCTATAGTGTGATCTAAACCCTTACCAGTGGTCTTTTTGATATCCCTTCCAAAGGTAGCTTTCATGGGTTGTATTTTGGATGCCACACCAGTGGTTCCTGACTTCACTAGCTTCGATGGTCTTGCTATAGCAAGGGTCTTGCGTGGTATAACACCTGGTTTCACCAAACCAGATTTAGGGGCTGGAAGTTTTTTACTTCCATCTGAAAAATATCATGAATATACTATGTTCAATTATTGTTTAATCCCAACTAAGAAGAAACTTCTTTCTTGTTCACATGGTAAAGAGTTGATTTTTGTGCAATTTCTTAAACAACAGCAACCATTTTTTCTTTATAAATATTTTACCGTAAGTCAGTAAACTTAATAAAGACAGTTGATTAAATTTTTGATTATTCCAATTCATCAAGTAGATTAGCCACATAGTGTTGTACTATAAATGGACCAAGACTTGTCACACAGGTTCCTAAAGTGCATGTTGCAAAATATACTTCATTCAATAAAGAATTACATGATTTAAATCACCGGATACTTAGTGAAGGATCAGAATGTAATTGTCCTTTTTGCAAGTTATATGTACGCTTTACGTCACTTACTTGCTGTTCCTGTTCCATTGACCCTATTCCCAGTCTGAAAAGAAGACAAAGAAAAGTTAAAATTATAACCTTCAAAAGTCATGTGAAGATGATACAAGCAATTATAAAACACAAAATTGTAAGCTTCAAGGTGGCTGTGCAAATAAAGGTGGTGTTGTTATTTCAAAGCAAAAATAAAGTAAAATGCCACTGGACCAACCTCGGTTCCTATTTAGTTAGTTACTACTCATTTAAAAGTTGAAAATACAACTATAAGTTGACTTCAGAAAATAACATTGAAAAGTGAACTAAATAAATAATAAATTGCATATTGCAAGTTTTTGACGAAAGGAACCAGAGACAGCAAGACAAATCTTGTCGTTATTAATAAGATGTAAACCTAGTTTGTTAAACCAGATAACATACCAGTACATGGTTATTGCAGCCACGGACCTACGCTGGTACCCTTGATGTTGGCGCTTCACTATATGGTTCAGACTGCCCATCATCGCAGGTAACTGCTGATCATAATTAGTCAAAGTTTTGACCAGTAGAATTACAAGACTTACCCTCTCACTCGCCCTATCTAACTACATGACAATCATTCGTGAGTGGAAGGTTTTGGTGAAGAGGCTGACAGAATGGTGATGTTTACATGCGCGATCTCTGCATGACGCAAGGCTTTTAACTAAGGGTTACAAGAAATTCACTCAATCACCTTAGCGTCACGCGTGTAAGTGTTTGACGCTTAAAACAAATGCCTTTAGAGTACGGGCCAATCAAGCGCTGAGATTGATTAGCAGTTACCTGCGTCTTATTTTGGATAAGACGTCGGAGCCCGGCGTACCACGGACCTACCTCTTGACTTTATTAACTAGATGTAAACCTAGTTTGTTAAACCAATCAACATATACCAGTACATGGTTATTAAGGGTAAATGTTAGGCCACAAGAGGGCATGGCAGTTTTGAACGGGCAATTCTAAAACTGCCTTCGATTTATAAGAATTTTGAAGGGCATCATGGTAACTCAGCACATTTTAACAAGGGCATAGAAGCATTTTATCAAAACGGGGAGGTATCAAGGTATTTTTGCTCATGTGGAGACATAAACTGAGAATAAACTAATAGAATAAACAAATTTTCATCAGATATTTATTTTAGTACTATGACATTAAAAGAAATATTATTCATTTATTTCAACTGCATGATATTGTACAAACATTGAATTGGAGAATGAAAAGGGCGCTCGCCGCTCAAGGCAGTCGGCTAACAGGGCACAGCAGTGACAGCCTTTGATTGTGGTGTTTTTAGGGGGCATCACAGCAACAGTATGGGGCATGGATGTTGATTCAAATTTACCTTGGGGTTATTGCAACCAGGTAGCCTCCTCTTGCCTGCACACACTGTATTGACTTCGCTGGTTTCACTTGCATCAGATAAATCTGGACTGGTACATGCAGCTATTCTGTTGATCCCTTCAGTGCTTTCACCACTCAGGAGGCGAGTTCTTTTTGGTGGGCTCATTTTAGTAGTATCTTTTGGCTGTAAAAAGAAAGATATACATGTAACATTTTTTTTCAAATTATTCAAGTTGCACAACTAAGTGGCCATAGCGGCAACTATCAATGCTTGATTTCCCCAAATAATTTATTTCTGCTTAAATTGCTCTTAACTTTGCTTAAACTTGCAATCATACAAGCAGGTTGCCTACAAAAAAGGTGGTCATGCAACCATACAAATCACGATAAAATGCTACATCTTATATTTGAGATATTGTATTGATAATATATTGCAATACGTCGATCCTTGGTTTCCCAACCGGAAATGAATCTTTACCGAAATTTAATCCCACAATGCACTGGTAAAGCACAACGATGCACCCAATTAGGCTTGAAATGGATGTGCTCTACCACCCATCCCAAACAACAATTCAAATCACCCGCTATGAATTGGAGCTAATACAGACTGTCTAGTCATTATTTCGTTCTACAATCCAGAATTTTTCAAATGGATCTATACAAAGTCTGAATTTTGAAATTGAATCTAAAGATTTATACTAAATTTGTTCCAATGAGATTTGTTTGGAATTTTTTGGTCAGGAATCACTTGTCATCCATTACACATCAATCAGTGACTTACCTAAGAGAAGATATCGTGTGTATCCCATCATGCATTGCTTCCTATGGGAAATTCTGTACAGCAAGTCATGTGAGTAGTTAGTGATAAAACATGCCCAAAATGCAAGATTATAACAATTAACTTTGATTAAAATGGGCAATGGGCATTTCATCACTAACTACTCACATGATTTCCTATAAAAAAAATCCCATAGGAAGCAGTGCATAATGGGATACAAACAATATCATCTCTTGACTTACCTTTACCGACACAGGTTTGGGCATCCTCAACCCACTTGTTTTGGGAATTCCACTCGTCTTTGGTATCCCGCTCCTTTTGGCCGGCAGTCTACTCTTCTTGGCAGCAGCACCACCAACAGCTGGCTTCTTCTTCTGAATGACTTGCGTTTTCTCTGCCGTGAATTTGATCTCTCCTTCGGGTTTATACTTCAGCGATGAAACACACTCCTCTGCAGTTGGCAGATGAGGTGGTGGTGCTTGGCCTGCCGGGCTTACAGCTATCGTATACGTGGTGCGTCTAGGACTTCTCATGTCTTTCTTTACGTTTCTTTTAAACTTTTCCATTTCACTTTTGTTTGGAGTAACGTCACTTTCACATTTCTCTTTCAACTTGAGTTCTGAAATTGAGTCTGTCAGTGTGTCTACCTGTCTATCACCTTTGACCTTTGATTGACAGGACTTCCCATCTGTGTCCTGAGGTTTCTTCTGGTCGTTAAGCAGGAGCACAACTCTGTTAGCTTCTTTGAAGATCTCAACAAACTGTTCCGTTGTGAGGGGACTCATTGGTTTACATTCCTTTTCGATGTCGCTGGTTAATTCTATCTTCTTTTCAACACATTGCTCTTTGAATCCAACAGGACCAAAGAAAACTTCATCTTCATCTTCTTCCACCTCCTCTTCCTCTGCTACCTTATTACTTGGGGTCTCAGCACTGAATGCCCTATGGAAGATTAAACAAATAAGCAATTACAGTTGACGCCTCTTAATTGGGACACCTTGGAAGACCTCTTGAATAGATTGAGATTTTCAACAGAATTTAGGATTGTGGTTTTAGATTTTTGTCCCATATTTGCAATTTACTTGCATAAAATTAACTTTATCATCATAATTTTAGGAAATTATCATCAAATTAACACATTTTGGCAAAAATTAACGGACCATTTACCAGGACGAATGTCCCGAATAACAGGTCAATTTTGTACATAAAAAATGGTTCCCTAACCGAATATGTCAATCAGCCAAAAATCCCTTTTAAGAGGACTCCGATTAAGCAGCATCAACTTTCATTTCTGAAAACCACAACTACTTTTACAATGAAATCAACTAAATGTGTGACCATCCACCACAAACCTCTAGTAACGTTGACCTGAGGTCAAGTTCGTTTTATTGCTGATTCAAAGAGGAAATGTGTTCAGTTTTAATAATGATACTTATTTCAGGCCCATACAACACCGAGAAGTTACGATTCTTTGAAGTATGATATGTCAGAATACATAAACTCAGAAAACATGGGTTCAAGTTTTCATGTTATATAAGTTTCTGTCAACATGCCTTATGTCACCATTTTTGTCGACATAAGGCATATACATCTCGACATATCGACTTGTAATCTGATACCTGTCAAGTCTCCTGATTTAGGCGGGAGTCTCCTGATTTTAGGCAGCCCTCCCGATCTCCCGACCGGGTGGCCATATCTCCCACATTGAAAAAAATTCTACCGCAATGTTCTGCTAGCGTGTATTACAGACCGCGTACACGGTACATTTTGTTAAGAGATTGAAACTGAGATCGTTTTTGTGAGTCGTATACATGCGCTTTGGAGACCCTTTTTGTCTCTTTTCAGTTTTCAAAACCTACGTAAATTTTTTTGGGGTGTACCTTTTGGGCCTCATATGTCAGTTGCCCGTACTCGGTTCTCCCGAATTTAAGTGATTACAGAAGTCTCCCGCATCAGAATTTGAAAATGTTGGCAGGTCTGAAATCTCATTTGTCGAAAAACCTCAGGGGCAAGTAAAATTCCATATAAACTTGTGCATGGCCAAGGATCTATTGCTGTATCTGCATAAATTCTTTGTTTTTGTTAAAAGAATGGTGGAGTTGTACGTACCTGTCTACAGGTGACACTGGTAGATCAAAGTTAAATTCTTCATTTTCCAGAAAATTCTCCTCTGAAACAAACCAAGAAATAAGCATCCAATGCCTGAGTATTGTAAATCAGTCAACATTTGTAAAACTATGAGAAAATGTCCAAGTGGAAACATTACAAGGTTGGCACGATTTAAATCAATTGATTTAAATCACGATTTAAATCGCGATTTAAATCAAATGATTTTTTT
>JXSR01S035528.1:2121-12792 GCA_000969725.1 Ophiothrix spiculata
TTTTTGTGAAATGCGCTTTACCATGTTTAACTATATACATATTTACAATGAAGGCATTAATAACAACATCATGATGAGAAAAGTGAACTTTGTTTATACCTTAAACGTTTTGATAGAATGTTATCTATTTTCCGGGGAATCCCTATCTTAATTTGCGGAGATGTGCCTCTACGAGTCGATGGTAGGGGAACTTGAGGTTCTGATTATAATTTGTATCTGACTTGAGAAGCAGTTGCGGACAGACGGGCGTTAAACATACCTGAATCTGGGCATGATGGTACAATGGTCCTCACGTCTAAATCAACGAAGAGACCAATGCCATTACAACGCTGAATATAAGCACGGATTTCATCACATAGTAACGACTTGTCCGGGAGGCTGGCGCATAGATCAGCAACGCAAACGTGGTGGTGGTAGTTATTGGGTAACCGCTCAAAACACTTCGACAACGCACCTGCAGAAATAAAGATTTAGATATTATAAAGATTTATAGTGCACTATGCATTCCTGATTTGTAATTCCACGTGGTGTCAGCACGCTGTACAGGTAGTCACTGACCACTGTGGTGGTAAGGTCTATTCTCTCTCTATTAAGCATCATTACAGGTCCTGCAAGCAACCGCTAGGACTGAGCGATGGACCCTGCCTGATCAGAACACATGTAAACCATCGCTGCCAGGATCAGCTCCCGAAGATTCATGTGAGTTTCCACGTAACAAGAAGTTAGTTTTTAAAGCGGAACTACAGTTGCAAAAACGTATGCAAAATCGTGCGTCCCGTACGTTGTTGGTACCGACATCGTGCGAATTAAGGAACTTTCGATTTCACGACGGCGACGTATCCTACAACGGCGCACATCACCGCGTATAGTGCGCGCAGTCTCTGCTACGTTCTAGACACAGGTTGCCGTCCTAGCCAGAACGGTTCTCAGGCTGTTTGTGCGTTGTAGACTCAAGAAGACGGACGTATTACACAATTTTGCGCCGCGGGAAAAATTGATATGCATGGTTACCGTTGTAGAATATGTCACCGTCGTGGATTCGAAAACTCGCAAAGCACGCAGACACGACGTAGCCGTTTTTAAGAGGAACTTTCTCTGCGCGCTGGCTACGTTCGGGCTACCGATTAAACGTCAGTACAGTCTGCTCGGTGCCGACAACGTGCACACAACGTAATGTGCGTTTTTACCAGTGTCACATTTTCAGTCTATTTTGGCCATTTTATCACTATTTTCATCATTTTTCAAATCACTACTATCATACAGTCATGATTGCGCTAGCATGACTGTATGATAGTAGTGATTCGTCAAAAAGATATTGCATTCGGAGAATCTCTTGATTGTCATCCATGAAATATCGAACACTATCGCCCCCTAGGCCCGGGATGCACGATAAGAGGGTGCGGAGTAATAATACAGAACAGGCTCCGACTAGGCCATTCATTGAATGTGACGCAGGCATGTACCGTTTTTATCTCGTAGAATCTCGCAATGTCTTTCTGCGTCCCGTTTGGTTTCCTCATCTTTACAATCCATCACAACGCAGTCATCACAGGGCCCACAGTCTTTGTCTACGTTCCAACTATCAGCAAAGAGTATAGAATCTTCTACCTGTAAAATGAGCAAATCATGCAATCAATATAACCACCGGAAGTGAGGGAGCGCCCAACTCTAACCCTAACCCTGGCTGTTTTTTGATATTTTCTAGGGCATTTTTAAGTCCACTACCCGGTCCACTATTATTCAAAAATTGTCAAACGAGATTGAGAAAGTGCGTGATTAAATTTTATTAGTCTAGTTCATGATGTCTGAAAAATTTCAGGAGTTAAAACATTTTGGGATTTCATAACACAAACAAACAAAGAAACAAACACACAGACGTTTTATTTCAAACCTGGCAAAAAATCAATTAAACCTCCCCCCCCAAAAAAAATAAAAATAAATATATGATGAGAAACAGTAACACATTTGATAAAACAGACAGGTATATTCACAAAACTAAAGCATGTTAGTATATGTTTATGGAAGCTCTCAGACCTTTGTCAAAAGGGGAGGGGCGACAGTCATTTTTGCGATAATATTTGACACTAGTACAAAATTAACTCAAAAAGTTTATGTAGGTAACTCAGTAACTCGTTTTACTGATAACTCACACAAAGAGATGAGCTCGGTCTTTTAGACTTTATTTTTCCTTCGTTTACGTGAGCAGAAATACGCGGTGGTACAACTCACCCCAACGTCCCCTATAATAGCTGGTGCATGTTGAGTCATACCGCCGAAGACAAATCAACTGACCTTTTCTCCATTGGGTGTAGCCAGATCATCAGCAGGATCACCGTTAGCATTCCCACAGATTCCGCAGATTTTTCCCCGTAGACTTTCATCGTCCAGAGTAATTTCGGCCTTGAATGGGCTTCCCCAGGTCAGGGTAAAACCTAACCCAGTCTCAACAATCTGAAAATGAAAAGGTTAAGATTTAAGTAAACACAGATAAACACTTGTGATGCCTGATAGGTACTGTAAAATTGTTGTGTTTTGGTAATTGCACAAGACACTACAAGTGAAGCCAGTATTGTTTTAGACATGTGTCATCTACTTGCCTAATCCCTGTGGCCAATTTTAGTGCTTCAGCAAGCGCCTCGGCCGAGCTTCCCAATCCCTGTGGCCAATTTTAGTGCTAAAGCAAGCGCCTCGGCCGAGAGAGGCGTTCAGACCAGTCTTCGATTGTTACTGGTTTGGTGCGTAGACATAATTGTGCGAAGAAATTACTGAAGTATGTACATTCAGAACTAAAATTAGTTGGAAGCAAATATTTATTTATTTATTCACACATTTGGCTATAACATTAAAAATCACACAATTACTAAAATATATAAAAACATTTACAAATTATAAAGAAATAAGATTTAAAACATAAGGAAAAATCTTGCCTCAGTGAGCTAGCCTGGAGGAGCCAGGGGCAACAAAAATCGCTGTATACTTGTGTATGATGATAATAAACGGTACCGACAAAATATATCGGGAAAGTATATCATTTATTCCTTTGAATTTATGCAAGCTAGCTATGGTGACAGCACTTCGTCCGTACGAACGGCGTTGTGACGATTATTTGAATAGCTTTTACGAATTTTTGAACAACGGCTGTTTGCAAAAATGCGTCGATGGGGAAAAAACTGATGTACCCTTAGAATTTTCAGTATACGCCATTTTCGAATTCGTAACGGGTAATTAATGTAATCATCCTTTAGTAGGTCTATATTGCAATCTCCAAGCAGATAATATTCCTTGTTTCTTTCGTTAACGTTTGTAAGATCTCATTGAATTCAATATTAAATTTATCAATAGGAGTATGTGCTCTATAAATAACACCAACAATTATGTTTCGATCATGTTTATGTTCTATTTCAACAAAACATGATCCGAGGTGTGAGCTTGCTCTGTAATTGTTACCATAGTTCAAGTAAAAAAAAAAAGCTTACAATTTTGTTTTCATTTTTCTTGATCACGCCTGTGCCTCCGTTGAATTCTACCGTATCCTCAGACTGTTTCACGCCACTGATGTAGATTTCACGCCTCTCGGTCAATTCCACCTTCTGTATAATAACAATGAGTAAGAATAATTGGTAGATTTTAACGGGTTCGCCGTCGGACAAGTTTTGAACTGTCAAGCTTTCGTCAGGAGTAGCTCTGACTTCTTCAGGACAAATATTATTATAAAGACATGTGGGCCGTCACTTTCCACTGATGACTCGCATGAGCCATTCACTGAAGGTTACCCCTTGCCAACAGATTCACACAAAAGTCGGTTGCCCCTTACCTCTAATGTGTTGTTCTTATGAGACATTCGTGGCTCTTAAAAGAGTCTTCCTGAAGGCTGCCCCTTGCCAACAGTTATTTGCACAAAAGTAGGTTGCCCCTATACCGTGTATACAAATATTAGGCTGCCCCTTGCCTATTAAGTCTCCAACCGAACAGATTGCTACCTAATCGAGAAGTGACAACGAAAAGCTAGATGTTACGGAATTTATAAGGTTTGATCAATTGACTAGATTCCATTTCCTTTGGTAATCAAAGATCAAAGGCACCACCTATACTGTCGGAACAAATATTGTGCTAATTAATCCTGCTGACAAACAGTCTGTCAATTGTTTGCAAGACAAAGGGTAGACTATTAGATGTTAAACCATTTAGATTGTTAAACCAATTGGACTAGCACAACAAATGTGCTAATTAATCCTGGAGGTAAACATTCTGTCAATGTTTGCAAGACAAAGGGTATATTATTAGATATTAAACCAATTAGGCCTAGATGTTATTATAATTATGTTTGAAGAAAGGGTAGACTTCATGAACAGAATTTCGGCTGGGATAAATTGTTTGAAAATAGATATTTCCACATGCCGCAAATCAATGAGTAAGAATGATTGCATAATAACAAGAATTTTATTCTTTGATTTTTTGAGTCAAGAAGTCAAGAATGAGCGGCCACGATTTTTACTGAATAATATTTTTTTAATTTTCAATATGAATTACGCTGAAATTTATCAATACGCTTGACAGTTATATAGACCTGTGCATGAATACTTAAAAAAAAAGTAGATTAAAAACAACTTACGCTAGTAGCTGTGTGGATTAATATGCTTTTAGTGTAAGCATATTTTGGGTGATACGGCATCGGTGCATTGATACCGATAACTTCAAAATTGGGCAGGGATTGGTGACATGCTTTCATCAGCATGTAGCTGCATTTGCCATGGTACTCGAATCGATTGCAGTCAAACGTCTGGTAATGTGGATCACCCGAGGAATAACATGTACCTGAATATCAATGATAATAGAATAATTTAGGATTAGGGATTTAGCTAAATGATTCATGGGGTTTAAGTGTCTACTTTTCAGTTGTGCGCAATTGTACATACAGTATTCTATTCTATTCTATTATCGAGCCATGTATGATGCATTAATAATGCATCTGCGCGTGCTCTCAATATGACGAGAACCGATCTAGTTCAAAGTTATTATTTTTCCTATCACTGCAATGAGAGTAAAGAAAAAGAAACATTTACAGTCCTACCCCTTAGGGTAACTGGGTGCTAAGGCCGGGTAGCCATTCACATGATGCTCTGCCAGTGTAGTTAAATCGACCTGGTGCTCTGCGAGTCTCACATAGGGTATTAAATTTGACTTTTCAGTCTCTGAAAGGGTATCAAACTAAGGATCCTGGAAAAATCGAGTACAATTCTAGTACAAGATTCCTGAGATGCACATTTGGAACACAATAGTATAGTACAGTTTTAGTACAAATATAGAACAAATTTGTGTACTATAAATGTACTCAAATTGTACTTAAATGGTGTTCCAAATGTGCACCTTACACTCTTAGAAGGCCGGTATCAAATATACGAGTAGTTTCCGGGATCATTTTATTTTGATCCTTTAAGGATCACTTTTGATCCAACGTGGATCGTTTTGATACTTTTTCGGATCAAAATATACAAATGGATCAAATTCACCAGGATCAGTTTTGATCCTTTTTTAGGATCATTTCATTTTGATCCTTTTTGATTACAATATCAAAGTTTTGATCCGTATTTCTGGTTTACTTTGATACGGAAAGGATGAGCTCATATTTGATACCGCGTTTGGATCCAACGTGATCTTTTGTTTCATATTTGATTATACCCCATATCCACTACATTGCCGGGAATGTAAACAATGGTATACAAATACGATAATTTCTACACACTTGATAACTGCCTCTTCAGTGGGCGAGTGGTTAGAGCGTTGGTCATTATAATTGGTAATTATACATGGTGCACATGCGGCGTGGGTTCAAACCCTGCTAGGGTCACTTCAGTGAGATGTTTTTAGGCAGATCTTTTTTATAAGAAATATTTGATCCTTTTTTCGGATCAAGAATTTTGATCCTTATTTTGGGATCACTTTGATCCTTAAAGGTAAGCTCATATTTGATACCTAAAAAGGATCAAAATTGATCCATTTTTGTCTCATATTTGATCCTTCCTTTCTAAGAGTGTAGGAATGTTGTACTATTTTTGTACTCGATTTTTACTAGGGGAAGGATTGTTGAATTCATGAGTTGCCAACGTTTGCAAATTTTTGGTCTCGCATAGGAACCTGCAGCACACGGGTGGTTATCCAGGCATTAGGAAAGGTGTAAGGGTACAGTCTCTCGTTTGGTATATATTATTGAAAACCAGAATTATTGCATACATACACTACATCAATTACGCTCTGGTCAATTTGCTCTGGACTGTTATGTGATGTTCTTTTATTATGTCTTTACATGTCGACGCTCTGGTCATCTTGCTCTACATTGTTATGTGGTATGCTTTAGGGTATGTTTTAAGAAGTCGCCGCTCTGCTTCTGATCAACTTCCTCTGGACTGATTATGTGGCATGCTTTTGATTATGCTTTAACAAGTCGATGCTCTGGTCAACTTGCTCGGAACTGTTATGTGGTATGCCTATGAGTTTGTTCCAACAACTGGTATTGCTCTGAACTGGGGTATGTTTTATCAAGTCGACACTTTGATCAACTTGCTCTGGACTGATTATGCGGTGTTCTTATGAGTTTGTTTAACTAATCGATACTCTGTTCAACTTTCTCTGAACTGTTATGTGGTAGTATGTTATGTTTATGGTAGTATGTTATGTTTCAACAAGTGGTCTTGCTCTGAACTGTTATGCGGTGCTCGTCGCGGGTCAGTATGTTTTAACAAGTCGACGCTCTGGGCTGTTATGTGGTATGCTTTGGGTATGTTTTAACAAGTCGACGTTCTGATCAACCTTCTGGACTGGTTATGTGATATGGTGCGTTTTAACAAGTCGACGCTCTAATAAACTTCCTGGACTGATTATGTGGTATATTTTAGGTATGTTTTAACAAGTCGACACTCTGGTCAACTTCCTCTGGGCTGTTATGTTGTATGCTTTGGGTATGTTTTAACAAGTCGACGTTCTGATCAACTTTCTGGACTGGTTATGTGGTAGCCTATGGTGTGTTTTAACAAGCTGACGCCATGGTCAACTTGCTCGGGACTGTTATGTGGTATACTTTTGGATATGTTTCAAACAAGTCGACGCTCTGGTCAAGAATTAGATTTTATCACAAGAGTACTAGTGGGATTCGAAAAACTTCAATTATTAACTTACTGTCGCACTGAGGGTCGGCCGCTCCAAATCTTGCCAGTGACGAAGTAACAATGATGAAGACTGTAGTCGGGTACCACATGGTGGCTGCCAGACCGACTCTGTCTGCTCTACAAAATGGGATCAAGAAAATAAAGATACTGCCTGAGTTCAACTCTTTTGTAAGTAAATTTGTTACACAGTTTTTTTTTTAAATTTGCAAATCGTAATTCCTTATTACTACGTCCACCAGTCCATGTAAAAAGTGGTGTATTGACAAAATAACCTTTCTCAGTAGTCAGGAAAAGCAAAAAACATTTTTTTTTACTAGGGCTCATTCTATAGCCCAATCAATATACTCCAATTTGCTTTTTATCCCATCTCTCTAGGGTAAATCGTTTTTATGAATCCTTGCGCGCAGCGATGACATATCGTCAAAATTCACTTTTGAGATATCGGCAATTTAGTCTAGAAACACTGTTTTTTAGGTTTTTGTATATTTAAGAAACACTGTTTTGCTCTTATTATATATTAAACAATTAGAGATTGAATTTTCACTTATAACTCTGAATTTTAGAGATCAACAGCAAAATTACTCTTCGAGATATAGAATTTTAAAGCCGAAAAAGTTAAATATCGCAGCTTGAAAAAACAATAAAATACATAAGATTTTATTATTAACTTTTAACGGAAGCTCTGATTGTTGTCTAACAAAAAAATAATTTTAAGAAAGTTAATTTTGTATTGGAAGTTGCAATCTTTATTTTTAGCCCTCCCAAACCCATATTCCCCCTTAAGGGTAATGACCTATGCATCGGCCCAGGAAAATGTGAATCCTAACTATTTTTAAACATGAAAAGATAAATAGTTTCCACTGCATTTGCGGGGAATCGAACCATGGATTATGGCAGGGCTATAGTCATGCATTACGAAGCAAGAGATCTACCGCTGAGCTATCAAGGCAGCGTTGTGGTCGTGAACTAAAATCTAAAACATAAATATTAGAATGCCGTATTTACCCTGCTGAAGACTTCGGCAGGGTTTTGTTTTTGATTGATTGATTTCTTTCTTTCTTTCTTTCCTCTGGCAGCACTTTTATGATGTCTTATATCTCCGGCATATACAATGACCGATTTGGACCAAACTTGGGTGAAGGGACCAGTGCCACCTCCCATTTATGTCACCTGACATACGTTACGAGGTATGGTCGTGAAATTTGGGGACATGAAACGTCTTGACATTGTCCACAAAAGTTATCGGATGAAAAAAATATTTGGGGTCATAAAGGTTAAGGTGTCAAATTGTTTGTCTTGGAACAGCGATATAACGTGTCCATGGTGACCCCGCCGCCTGACCTTTCCTTGGGGGTCAAAGGTCAAATTTTCAACTTTGTTCGATTTCAAAGGTTAAGGTATCAAATTGTTCGTCTTGGACCAGCGACCAAAAGTGTCAATGGTGACCCCATCGTCCGACCTTTCCCTGGGGGTCAAAGGTCATAAAAAGGTCAAATTTTCAACTTTGCCAAGTTTCAAAGGTTGAGGTGTCAAATTATTCGTCCTGGATCAGCGATCAAAAGTGTCCATAGTGACCTCATTGATTGACCTTTCCGTGGGGGTCAAAGGTCAAAAGAAAGTTAAATCCTCAATTTTGTCCGATTTCAAAGATTAAGGTGTCAAATTGTTAGTCTTTGACCAGCGACCTAAAGTGTCAATGGTGACCCCATCATCATAAGAAAGGTAAAATGTTCAACTTTAGCAGATTTCAAAGATTAAGGTGTCAAATTGTTCGTCTTGGAGCAGCGACCAAAATGTTTATACCTTGGGGGCAAAGGTCATAAGAAAGGTCAAATTATAATTTATGCATGCAGAGGTCTAGGGTTCCTGTCTCTTCAGAGACAGGTCTATGTCTAGTTTTCTTTTGTTTACATAAAAATTGTAATTTTTGCCTCAATAGAATGCTCAATTTGTAAGTAAATTATCCGAAAGCGTATATCAGACAAAATGTAGATAATGTAGATACTAAAAACAGGCAATTCACAGCTCAAACAGGCCGTAATTCACATCTCAAAGTCGTAATTCACGTCCGTTTTTTCAGGCAAAACAACGCAGGTGTGTTACATTATCATTCAAAATCAACACCACATATTTATAAGAAGTATCAAGCCTACAATCTGTCAAAATTTGAAAAAACATTGAATGGTTCGAACATCATGAAATTATGAGGTTTCGGCGAAAAAGGCGTCAACTTTTCGAAGAAGTCTATTGACGTCATTTTGACGTTGATAATGGACGTGAAATCACTAGTAAAGATTTATGTTTAAACAAGAGACTCTATTTTATATGTACGCCAAAAATTGTGATATTCTGATATGTGTAAGTAGGTAAAAACTTGCAGTAAAGATGACGTTCAGCCAAGCGGTACCCAACAAACCAAGAATTGTATTCATATTATTGAAATTGGTACCAATTAAATTGGGTTAAAGCATCATTGAATAGCCTCTGATATCCTTAATTCCAAATGAGTAAAATTTGTTGAAGTGTTTCGCAGTTATGGGGTCACTTTAGATGACAATCAAGTCCACTTCTTTGCTTCCTGAAACAATGTAAACATCTTAAGTTATGATTAGCTTCTACATGTACATATTAGTGCCTAACGATGCAATTCTTGATTCCGATTTGAATGGCAGCCTTGCCTCTTTTCTAGCTAAATAATAATAAGAAGAAGAGTACAACATAAATGTATGCTGAACATTTCACTTGATCTGACCATTCATTTTCAAGTTGCAAACTTTTCAGCATCTTAATTAAAAATCCTCTATGGCTACTGTGTTGTAATTATTGCCGAGCCCCAACAGTATTTGAAAATGACACAGCATGAAAGTTTTAGGATTTGTAACATATACCAGTCAATTATCTCAAAAACTCAATTTCGAACATTTGCTTAAACTACATAACAGAATACTACTAAAAGATTGTTAACGACTTGCGCTTTTTGATCGTCATGTTTCATAAGATGGGTTCATTGTTAAAAATGGTGTTGTTTGGAAAATGTTTATAATTGTGTTCTTGCATCTAATGAAGATTAATTGAAAATTATTTCAAATCATCCTTCAGGGGGTGCAAGTTCTTTTAAACTGTTTCGAAAGTGCTTGTAGAAAAATTGAAATGATTCAATTGATTAAACAAAATCAAAAAAAGAAGAAAAAAGGACAAAAGACACATTTTTTATGAAAAATGATTAAATCAGTTTAAAAAAAAAAATCCAAGTGATTTAAATCGCGATTTAAATGTGTGGTGCTCTGGCATAATGAGCGGAAAGTCGCGATTTTCAAAACTAAGTTTATGTCGTATTTTAATTCTCTATCATCTCAACTTTCCAATGATATATAATATGACATACTTTCTTTCTACAATTTTCAATTAGAGATCGAAATACAAGACAATCCACTCAAAATCTGGAAGTAAAAAATTGTCGCAAATCGATTCTAAAGTTACTGATTACTATAGTGTATAATAGCAAAAC
>JXSR01S035528.1:14642-25147 GCA_000969725.1 Ophiothrix spiculata
CTTTCAGAGATTATTTCACGGAAAGATCAAACATTCGCAAGTACCAAACAAGACACTCTGATCATTATACTTTAACAAGAAATAAGAAATCTTTCTCAGACCATTGCATAAGAACGAGCGGACCAATTCTTTGGAATTCACTCCCCAAAACATTAAAACAATGCAAAACTGTAAAACAGTTTCGTAGCACACTCAAATGTAACCTAATACAAAAGTATGATTACATTTGAGCCTGTCCATTGTCTTATTATGTTTGTGCTTCATGTTATTTTCTTTCCTGTAATATTGTTTCGTTTGATTATTATTTTAGCTATTGACATATAATGTTTCTTAGGGTGGACCATTATCAGACCTTATTAGTCTCCCGGCCACTCCTCCATATTATTGTTCTTGTTTTTATCTATTTGTTTCTTGTAAATATGTATACATGTAAATAAAGAACCTTGAACATTGAACCTTGATGACTCGACTATTATTATTAACTGGCGAAGATAGCAGTTAAGTTCATGCCCTCAAAGTTCTCGATCACTTTCAGAAAATATCTGGTCTTTAGATTAACGAAGAAAAGACAAATGCAGCTTCCATAGGATCCCTGACAAAGAAAAACCCGACCCTCTTATTACATTGAAAAAACTTAATTGGATTACAAATGGCAGATTTAATAAAGCTTTAGGTGTAGATTTTTGCACAAATTTAGTCGAAATGGTTGAATGAAATTATAATTGTCTCATGGAGTCTGTTCTAAACCTATTTCACCATTAGTCAACAAAATCTTACTGTTTAAGGTAGAGTGACTGTTGTAAAAGCACTAGTAATTCCTAAGATTAATCATCTCATATTATCGATTCCAAGTCCTTCGAAAAGCTTTGTGAAACGTCTATAGTAAATCACCAAAGGTGCCCTAAAGCATCCCTGTGACGTCGACGGAACGTCGCGTCGTCTTGACATTGAGAAAAGTGCATCTACAGAAATTTCAATAATAAGATTGATTTTTTTACAGTTCTTAAGTTCTTATTTCGAAAAGACTTTACACTCCGTATCTCACTTCATTTACAAAGTTCTTGATCTTGTAAATTGTTGCCCTTCAATCAAAAATGGATCAAGATTTTGGACCAAGTGTACTTTAGGTCCCATCCAGAATTTTAGGGTTAGGGTTTAGGATTAGTGTTAGGGTTAGGTTTAATTTAGGATTAGGGTCAGGGTTAGGGTGTAGGGTGTAGGGTTATGGTGTAGGGTTAGGGTTAGGGTTAGGGTTAGGGTATAGTTTTTGATGGGACCTAAAGTATACTTTTCCAATTTTTTTTAACTATTACTGTGGATCATCAGTTATGGTAAACGGACATGCAACAGAACAGGTTATATACGAGGTTGCAGACAATGTGACCCACTGTCCCCTTACATTTTCTTGATCTGTGCCGAAGTTTTGGGAACTATGATTAGGAAAAATAGAGACATTAAAGGCATTATGGTTGATGATATTGAGTGTATAATTACCAAATAGGCAGATGACTCGACAATATTATTAAATGACGAAGATGGCAGTTTAGTTCATGCCCTCAAAGTTCTCGATTACTTTCAGAAAATGTCTGGTCTTAAGATTAACGAAGAAAAGACAAATGCAGCTTCCATAGGATCGTTGATAAAGAAAAACCCGACCCTCTTATTACATCGAAAAAACTTAATTGGATTACAAATGGCAGATTTGATAAAGCTTTAGGTGTAGAATTTTGCACAAATTTAGTCGAAATGGTTGAATTAAATTACAATTGCATCATGGAGTCTGTTCTAAACCTATTTCACCATTGGTGAAAAAGAATCTTACTGTTTAAGGTACAGTGAGTGTTGTAAAAGCACTAGTAATTCCTAAGATTAATCATCTCATATTATCGATTCCAAGTCCTTCGAAAAGCTTTGTGAAACGTCTAGTAAATCACCAAAGGTGCCCAAAAGCATCCCTGCGACGTCGACGGAACGTCGTCTTGACATTGAGAGAAGTGCATACAGAAATTTCGATTTTTTGGACACTTATTAAGTTTTAAGTGGAGAAAATATAAGACTTCTATTTCGAAAAGGCTTTCGATTCCATATCTCACAACTTCATTTACAAAGTTCTTGACCTTGTGAAATTTTTGCCCTACAATCAAAAAATGGATCAAATTTTTTTAATTATAAATGTGGATCATCATTTCTTATGCGCATTGCGCACAACTTAAAAATTGGTCAATTTCGTAATTTGCGGTACTTTCAAGGTACATTATGAGACATAGGAAAGTGGTCTATCCTGATATCTTTAAATAGTGGGTTGTTGAAATCAACAACTAATTACAAATGAAATGAAAGAGATTTCCGCGCCTGGATGGAAAACTTTTTAAACATATCATAACATATTGGCGAAAGTTTAGTATTATTACGAATTGTCTCGGTTTATTTACGTATAAGAAGTAAACTCTTCATAATTTTAATTGATGAAGTTATACTTGAAAAGGCGTTAACGTAACACGATGGATTACATGCAAAATTGTTAGAAGGTGGTGATTTATAAGCACGTGTATTGTAAAAAAATAAATAAATATATTTGATATACTTTAATTATGTAAACTGTGAAAGGGTGTATCAAATATTTGATTATGATCCCAAATTGCTATTTTAATGGTTTATATGTTGATGATTTTCTGCATACAGTACTGTGCAAAACATGTATTTACACTCGAAAACTTTAAAATGGCATATCCTTTGACTGAATTGCATAGTCACTAAAAGTTATACATTTTTCAGAAAGAAATTCGTCCCCTAAAAATAATCAATATGTGCATGCTCTCTTTTACCTGTGCTGAAAAAATAAACAAATTTGATGCAAAAATACCTTAGATATGATTAATTTTCCAAGGTGACCCATTTTCATTCCATTCAAAAACACCCCTATACTTTATTGCCAATAATCATGAAATTGGACCAGACAAAAATCGTCTAAATATTTGATAAAACATAACGTTTGTTGTACTCTACCGATTGAAATGAAACAAACGGTATCTGAAAGATCAATCTTTGGCTATAAAATGCAACATTTACGTACTTTCTAACTATCCGTTAAACCCAAGAAAATTACACGCAAAGATTGTAAGGTGTTTTCTGGGACACCCTGTAGCATAACGCTACAATCGTAAGATATTCCCCGTGCTGCAAAGCACGGGGAATATCTAACCGTGCTGCAAAGCCAGTTAGACCAAAGACTCTTTTGCAAGCTACCAAGGTAGATAAATTGACCGATTTTGAAGACTTAAATGAAACTTTTGGACTGGTCACTGTCGATGTTTTGGTATGCCAACAGCATTTGATTACATGTTTTTGCAACTCAAACAAAAACTATTCACAGCATTGGAATCAGATATTGCTTAATCGCGGTGTAGCAGGAATGAAAGTCCCCCGTTCTTATTGTCCGGGTTGTACAGTAAAGTAATAGGTTAACAACTCTCACGCAACACTATAGTTTCACGCTTTACTCCGTTATGGTCTATGGAAGGCGGAGTAACATTTCAGGGGGACTAAGATTCCTTTCACACCGGTAAAGCATGAAACTGATGTTGCGTGAGAGTTGTTAGCCTATACTTTACTGTACAACCCGGACAATAAGAACGGGGGACTTACATTCCTGCTACACCTGCAAATCTAAAGCACACTTTAATTCGCTGTGAGTGAAAGCGTCATATCGTGGTCACTGGTTCACGCTTATCACGTTCGTTGGTTATCCATTGAGTTTGTGTTATGCTCAGTTTGATCGTGGTTCAAATTACAATAAGCGTGAACCAGTCACTTGGCAACGATTAATTTTGACGTCGAACTTATTTTGTCAGTGAATATCATTGAATATATTACACAAATGAGGCAACTGGTTACTCGGGCTGATTATTACGATGCGAAAAGAGATGTTAATAGGATAGTTTGGCTTTGTTATAATTAATCAAAAGTACTTTTAAAAGGACGATTATGCTATGATAATTATTAAAATAATTTAAGTGGCTTTGATGGGTAATTTTTGCAGCATTGCTTGGTTGTGCGTGCTCCGTTGGGTGTATAGGCCACGGCGCTCCACTAATTGGGAACTTCAAGATTAATGATAAATGTGTCATCTTTTATCTCAAAACTGAAAAAAAAATCAAGATTGTTTCTTACCGGATCTCGAAGCTGGCGTCTTCACAGGAATACTACTACCATTGTTGCGGATGACAACGAAGATATATGCGATGTGACTTCTCCAGATTCGTGTTCAAACTGCCATCACTCATTCATTACATTATATAACTACTTTTTCAAATGTATGTAAATCATATTAATTGATTTGGAACAAATTGTCACGGTGCAATCTTTTGATTGGTCGTTCAAATAATTCAATTTTGATATGGAAAATTACATGTCATCTGTCAAATTATAAGTCAAAGTTATCATTTGAAATTCCAATAACACGTATCTTGACCATAAGCATGTGAAATTTGAATAAAATCGGATGATTCGAATTTCGAAGTTCTTCGAAGCATGACAAGTCAGAAAAAAATATTGTAAAACTGAAAAATCTTGGTCAGAAGTTTTCATTTTGTGAAACTCCAATTCAACTATCATCTAGAAAATGTGCATGGGAGAAAATTTTGGAATTGACGTGAAAACAGTTAACGTGTATTTTTCTCTGCATAATTTCAATATGAAAAATGCTGACTTTAGAGCTGACTTGCAAAAAACGGCTTACGTCCAGTTTGCACTTTTTGAGAAAAGGGCAAAAAGTTGCTATATGACATCAAAATGTGTCGCAAAATTCCTGATAAAGATTTTGGTAATAATATGCAATATGTTTTTAAAAATAAGGTGTAATTTTGGTAATATACGAATATGTCTTTAAAAAATAAGGTGTTATTTAGATAATTCATCAAATAGTTTCTTATTAATTGGCTATTGATTGTTTGTGGAAAATGGACGTAAGCCATATAGCCATGATAGCAGGAAAACATAATCAAATTTCAACTTAAAGAACCACCTATGTTCCAAATTTTTGCAATTGTTTTTTTCAATTCTTCATTATGCTATGATGTACTTTATAAATACCAATTTTCAACATCTGAGTATGTTTAATAAAACAAAATGACCATATATGGGTATTATGCCCTTATGCCCAAATATGTCCATATTTGAGCATAAGTAACATTTTCGGGATTTTAACCCACTTTGCGAGATTTTTTCAACAATTCTTTTGCCAGGATGATGCACACGTTAATTATAAGATACTCGGTAAGAATCTACCAAAACCGTCTCTATAGCCGTTTTGCCATTCAGCTCTTTGCTTATGGCCCAGGGTTTATGGTAAGTTGACATTATGGTATTGTACACCATGTGAAAATTAACGAAAATACGGTATTCATTCGGAATAATATAATGACACAAACTTGACACCACGGGAAATATTCTGAATGATAATGTCTACAACGTATATACAAAAATTACAAATCATATAATGGTATTTATTTTGTTCTCATTGCACTCACATGTCAGTTATGTTAACCCAGTTTTAATATTTTAGATATCGACATTGAAAATGAAGAAATGTTGATTATGACATGCTATTATACTGCACCTGCTTCATATCTAGCACATATTAATATAAAAATGGGCCTTGACCATGATACAATATTTTGCAATGTCAGCAAATAAACCAACACAAATGTGACCATCCATCCCAAACCAGCCGTAAACTTTTTTTAAATATTTGCAAGGACCATGTTATAAGGATTAAAATGACACAAGTTATATATGGTCTGTCAAATGCAGTCAATTAAGTTATCTCATTAACGGACAAAGGATTTAGTTTACAAAATAGTTTACAAATTGTAAATAACAAAAGATGTATTGAATTAATCTTACCGCACAAAAGAGGCCTGTCAATCAAAGTATAGGATAGGCTATATTGTCTTCGACAAAAGCAAAAAGTCTGGTGGTTTTACTTGTGCTTTTTATCGTGTAAACACAAAAGGATTGATACGGACCTGTCTCGCCCCTATATTTGCCCTATAGTTACGCCTCTGCTGGTGTGGGAGTTACAAAGGTCCCATGACACTGATGAGAACACGCAAATTAAAGTTAAAATTATCTTAATTTTGTTTAAAAAGGGAAAAAATATTTATAAATTCAACTAACTGAAGGTGGTAAAACACGGTACATCGCGGTAAATCGACATGAAAGTTATATATCGTTATAGAACGCTAGAAACTTTATGGCAATTTCAGAAACTATGATGGCGATTTTAGAATCTTTATGGCGATATTAGATTTTTTTGGGCGATTGTACTCCCCAGTGTCATGGGGCCTTTACAACCCTCACTGACTCTAAGAATCGACGTAATACAAATTCATTCATCGCATGATTAAATTAAGCGCTTCTCAATCATTGAACAAAATAAAACATGTTGCAGCTTTTGAAGTTAATTTATATTTACAGCCGTTGGACGACCTTTTGTTTTCTCAATGTATATAATTATGATTTATCATGTGCACAAATTCATAATATAGTGAACATGTGCATATTTTATTGGAAACATGCAAATGCCATAATATCACGGCATGCAACACTTAGCCTGAACCTGAAGCACTGAAGGGACATGACAAGATGACGACTTGACAAAATGATCCCATAATTTATGACATAAATGATAACATAATTTCGAGATGATGAGATAAACGACAGTATGACGACATACTTTTGAGATGATGAGAAAATTTGAGATAATGAGATAATCTCGAGATGATGAGATGAATGGCGACATAAATGATGAGATAATTTCAAGATGAAGAGATCAATGACGACATTATTTCGAGATGATGAGATAAGTTTAAGATGATGAGATAATTTCGAGATTATGAGATAAATGACGACATAAATGATAACATAATTTCGAGTTGATGAGATAAATGATAACATAAATGATAAGGGTTTATGGAACTTTGGTCCAAAATCATACATTTTGGTCCAAAACTGACCTAGGAATGCAAAATCGATAATGAATAAACCCGTTGATGTGTGTGATTATATAATCAACCATAAAGTTGATATATTTGCAATAACAGACGCTTGGCAAAAAGGTGATGAGCGTGACCATCCCGTTTTTGCAGATATTAGTACGACATTACAGGAATTTGATATATGTGACCCATCATATCGAAAGGTACCCTAAGGGTCCCAAAATGAAAACTGATTTTTTGGTATCATCTGCAAGATTATATTTTAAGCTTTTAGTTATCGGATGTTCAATTGCAAAGTTACATTGAAATTGGTAAAAAGCATCGGTCTGATTCAGAAAACTATCGTTCTGAAAAAATCAAGTTTAAAGTTTTTTGTACTGGTGAAACTTCAATAGGGAAGGGATTTTTATATCGATTTTTAAAACATTTATCTTATGTTTTGGATGTTGAAACCTTTTTAATATGATAGAATACAGGCTTCAAAAGTAACATTTTTGATGAAATTAGAAATTCGAACTTGGACGTGATTTTTGATTATGTTCAGCTTCAATGGCCCGTATCTCGTAATTTACTATTAAGGTACCTTTAGATATGACGGGACCAAGGAAGTTATAGCCGCGGAAGGGATGCCATTCAGTTGTTTGTTGTATATAGACCCGGCTCGACCAAACCTTCAAAGCAGTTCTTTCAAGAATTCCCTGGACTCCTTGAATCGACTGCTCTTGCGTCAAAGTAGTCCGTGATCTTCCATCGGATCATTTTGCAGTAATGTGTGAGATAGAATTATCTCGCCCGCCTGCTACTAAACGTAATTTGACGTATAAGCCACCAATATTACATGGTGCGATTGTTCCTTCCTCTCCAAATTTAATGAGGGAAGTATTTATGTGTTATAAAACAAGTATCTATGTGTTATAAAATCAGTCTTATACGTCAAATCATACGCCGTCCAATATTAATTGGGACATAAACAACATTAATGGAAGTGTATATCACTATTAAAACGCTGCCTCTGCATGACTGCCTGTACGCCATTTGTACGACGGCGTATAAAACGAGTATAGAGAAACTGTATAGTAAATGCAAAACCTGTAAAATCGCGATAGATTACTAGTATAGCGTTTGCTTGGAGGATGGGGGGGGGGGATCCACGATCCTGGGCCAATTTTTTCCTTGAATTTTCACTCAGATGTAGTCTGTGTACATGTACGTAAGACTAAAGAATAATTTCACCAAAATGTAAAGCAGGGCAGTAGGTGTCGTGGGGGTGAGTGGGGGGGAGGGGTGCACTGTGACAAAAAACGGAGGACCGGGGGGGGGGTAGATGGATGGTTTTTGGTGGAGTGGACAAAGGTCACACAGACCCCGGGACACTGGGGAGTACTTAAAATATTATGTATGATCGTGATACATTTCATAAATCGCGCAAAAATTCCATAAATCGTCAACAAACTCCTTATACCACAGAAAAGGTTGTTTAGTCGCCGACAAATTCTAACAAAGGTTATTTAATCGCCATCAAATTCCATTACTAGCGACACATTTCTAAAATAGTCGACAAATGGCCCAAATTGACCGCAAATTTCTAAAATTGCCTAAAATCGCCAACAAATTTCTTTAGATAGATAACTTGTTTGTCGATTTACAGCGATCTATAGTGGTTTTCTGCGGAATTTACGCCGTTTTAACGAAATTCGGGGCGAACTCCCCAGTGTCTTGGGGTCTCGTTAAGAATCGCACTTGAATAAAATCGGTACAAAAATCAACTAGCCCTATTTTGTTATGTATCCCAAATTTGACGTATAAGCCACCAATATTATATGGTGCGATTATTCCTACCTCTCCAAATTTTATGAGGGAAGTATTTATGTGTTATAAAACAATTATAAAACAAGTATTTATGTGTTATAAAATCAGTCTTATACGTCAAATCATACGCCGTCGAATATTAATTGGCACATAAACAACATTAATGGAAGTGTAAATCACTATTAAACGCTGCCTGTGCATGACTCCATGTTTAGAATCATTATCTGTACGCCATTTGTACGACGGCGTATAAAACGAGTATAGAGAAACTGTATAGTAAATGCAAAACCTGTAAAATCGCAATAGAATACTAGTATAGCGTTTGCTTGGAGGATGGGGGGGGGGGAAATCCACGATCCTGGGCCAATTTTTTCCTTGAATTTTCACTCAGATGTTGTCTGTGTACATGTACGTAAGACTAAAGAATAATTTCACCAAAATGTAAAGCAGGGCAGTAGGTGTCGTGGGGGTGAGTGGGGGGGAGGGGTGCACTGTGACAAAAAACGGAGGACCGGGGGGGGTAGATGGATGTTTTTGGGTGGAGTGGACAAAGGTCACGCAGACTCCGGGACACTAGGGAGTACTTAAAATATTATGTAAGATCGCGATAAATTTCATAAATCGCGCAAAAATTCCATAAATCGTCGACAAATTCCTTACACCACAGAAAAAGGTTTTAAGTCGCCGACAAATTCATGAAATCGCCATCAAATTCCATTACTAGTGACAAATTTCTAAAATCGCCAACAAATTTAACTTCTAGTGGTTTTCTGTGGAATTTACGCCTTTTTAACGACATACGCGGCAAACTCCCTAGTGTACCGGGGTCTAGATTAAAATTCCAAACGGTTGGTGTAAAACAATGGCAGTACTTTTAATGTCAAATTTGGGGTCGATATTTAGATGAGATTGCATATTTTTCATATATGTCAATATTATTTGACTTTGAGGGCTCTCACTTTGATTTATGGGGGTCAGACTGACTGTCTACTTATCTTTTGTGAGGTGTTTATATTTAGTCACCGTCTTTTTCAAATATAATTAATTTTCTTAATACATGTCTCGATGATGATAATTTGTTAATTAAGGCTACAGTCCCTAAGTGGGTGCCATTTTTGCCAACGGCATCTTTATGCAACTTTTTACCTACTTACACATATCAGAATAATACAATTTTTGGCGTACATATGTAATAGAGTTTCGTTTACTCACGCACTCGCCTAGTAACGACTGAATTCATTTTCTGGCTTAAAAAATGGTCTGAAAATACCGTGGTTTTTTTTTTTGCACTTTTTGAAGCAACCCGTTGACGGTTTTCGACTAAATAAAGTTCATGTCACTCTCCGGGATTTCCTTAATCTTTCCCGTACAATTAATTTCGCTCCGTTAAGATCAAAATTCGCCGAGCTTATTGCGAACATACCCAACCCACACTGAAAACCTAAACTTGACGGCCCAACTAGGTAAATAAGTGCTATCACTAAAATTATACACAACTGTAATCGTACTCTCTATAACGAAATCACTTCTACCAAGAACGCTAAACTACAAAGACTGAAATCTGAACGTCCGACACCCCGTACCGAACATTGTAATAGAACTATTGATAACAGAGTTGTCACCATACCAGAAGATCTTGAACTGTCTCAAGACGAAAGATCCGTTCTTTCAAAGGGTCTTACATTCACTCCTCAGAAT
>JXSR01S035532.1:0-10020 GCA_000969725.1 Ophiothrix spiculata
ATTTTGACGTGTTACATTTATTTCGACTACCGTATCTGGATATATGAATAAAGATTTATGAGTTGAATCATCGTTTTCGCTACAATGAAATTCAATATATCTGTAACCAAGAGTAGCCTTACACGTGGATGAAAAGTCAGGATTACACACATTTGTTTTCAATCCATTACAATAAATCTGTCGATCATACTGAGTAATTTGGCAATTATTTAAATGACTTACTTCAAAGTTCAGCTGATCATTAACTTCATTAACATCACGACAAGTATTTTCTTCATCAGACGTGTTAGTTTCAATCAATCTGATATAGACAGTAAAATTGCCATGAAGATGAAGCTGAAATTTCGAATTCTGAAATAGAGTAACACATTTTTCAGTAGCATCTATTAAGACATATCTATAGCTGCAATTAAACAAATCACCTTGAAGCCTTTCTTTTACCAAGAAATCTATCCTTTTGGTTGAAGAATTGTTCGGCCTTATTTCAACAGCAATGATGGTTTCCGTTGATACCTGTATGCCGCATGGATTTGGTAGATGTCCAGATAAAACAAGTCCTTTCTCTCTAACAAATGTCAGAGAACAGTTGTTATCAATCTGAATGTGATGTCCAGCCATGTTCCAAACTTTATCAGTATTCAGTTCACCTAATACCATGTCGTTAGTCATTATCGAGCTGATTAGAACCACGTTTGCAATTAAGTACATTGCTACACGCAAGTCAGTAACCATTTTCATTTTGTCGAGGAGTTATCAACAATTCATAGCCCAACTGTCTCCATATAGTGTCTTCAATTAGGTTGGTTATCCACAGATTAAATATGCTTATATCAGTGGCAGATTCGATGTATTAACAAACTGATTCAACCGTTGTTTGCCGAGTTTCATCAAAAGATTCCTATTTTATAAGAGATCATTGTCAAAAATAACACAACAGGTGGCTTTGTTTCTATGTTATAATCGAACGCAACATGAAATTTGTAATTAAAAGACACAATTTGTCAAACATTTCTGTGAGTTATGATAAATATAAGCTGGAATCGTTAAACAAACTGCTCTAGCATGCAGTGATTATGATTTCTGTATAAAATAGCTTATGTATATGAAATCTCCTCGCTGCATGAAACGATTTGAAAATTACATTCTCTTCATTATATCAGCATCGAGAATATATTAGACCACTTAAGTTACTATAAAACTCTTTGTCGATCAATTACGATGAAATTACAGTTTGATTCAAATGTTTGAGCCTGTACATTAAAATTCCATATGCATCTTATTTTGTCACGTAAGCCTTACGTGACAAAACCAGATGCATATGGAATGTAATGTACTATAAAGTGTTAATAAAAATATATATAAGCATTATGAGTGCCCTTGAAATTGCCATGGACAAGGAGCTAAGGGCTCAGTCGTACATCACCGTATAACGGCCAAACTACGAATAAAGTACACTGTTTGGTTATCGATATACATATATGACCGGAATGGTGTACGGTATTCGTAAGTTATAGGGTTCTATACGGTGATGTGTGACTGGGTCTAACTGCTAGTTGTATCGTAGAAATCCTTACTAAACTTGGGGAGCTGATATGTAGGTGATTAGAATTGCCAAATTATGGTATTAAAATGTGGTGACAGTATTGATTTTTCATCACTAAGCCTACGTTATTGCTAGAAAAATGATTTTCAATTAATCTGATAAAGTAGGCTACATGCACCAAATATTTAGTAGCTCATAAAGTTATACCATAGCTTGAGTCCAGATCATGCAATCTTTACTAATGAGAGCAGGATGTGACGAAAATCTAATCGCATGATAAATCGACATAGTATGTCCAGAGAAATAATAACCTTATTACTTTAAACCATATAAACCCTTTAATTAACCTATTTAAAAGGTAAAGCGTTTCATAAATACGAGTCAAGAATATAGCGAAAAGAAAAACTTTTAGCGGGACGAAAAATAAAAGTAAATAACACTATTACTTTTTGAAATTTCATATCAAAGTGATTTCTTGATTTGATATCTCTTTAATTTTTTTGAACCTATGTAAATGTGTAAAAGTTTATGCTTGATAAATCAAATGTACGCTTGATTCAAATCTTTATGAAATAGGTTTCAGGTATGGTATAACCAAGCCCTTAGCCAAGTGGTACGATGGTGCGACGCCCGTCCACCCATTTGACGAAATTTATCAAAAAGGTCCACTTTTCGCTGCAAAATGGTCAAAAATGCACCCCGTCCGCGCCCTCCCCAAAAAATCCTGACTACAGGCATGCTTACAACCTTAGAAAATGCGAGCTAATTCCAACTAAGCTAGCTACTCCTACTGACTGTTCAGTTCAATGCCAAGCTATATATCAAACTATAATTGATGACTAGGTTTCATACTAGATATATAAGCGATTTAATTACTTTGTATTGTGTACCATCCTAGATGTTTTTATATGGAACCTGATATGTCTTTGTCAAAGTCTATTTACAAGAGAGTCTTGCATTAAGTGTGTTTAGAGCTGTAACATAAATTAAGGTCATAGCTAATGTCTCACACGCCACTTATATTGTATAATAGCCACATTAAAAGCAAGTTGCATATTGGCAAATTAACTCAAATTGTGACACAATAATTGTCGTTGGCAAGTGATTATTAATCGTACCAAGCTGAGTAAATCTAATTTTTTGATTTCATGGAAAACGTAATGGTTTATAATTTTGTTGATAAAGTGTTGTTTTTATACTTTTTCGGTTTAAAGAGAGTACATGAAGCAATAAGAATCGCAAGGACATATCAATTCTTTTAGAAAAATGAGATTAGTCATGTTTGGATTTCAAGAGTACCTATGATTTAAATGTCTGCTTTGATGAATAAATTTTTGTCAAAGATACTGCAATTAAAAATATCGTGAAAGAGAAAGAGGCTAACTAAATGGCATTTTTAATAATTATCAGATGTAACTAGATGCTTTATTTTTCTCCCTCTGAATGGCAAAAATCTTGCTCTCACCAAATGACACCCTTTTGTTTAGGTTGTGCTCTCACTGAATTCCTCAGCCTGTCGGAGCGTGTATCCGTTTTATATTTGACTGCCCCATGGGATTATACATTTGTACCATTTTTGAATATATACTTACTTTCAGTGTATCACTTGAAGAGGATATAAATAAGTATTTTTGCCACAATCGTTTTGTAAGCTCCTGAAGTTTTCCGCCTTTGGGGTAGGCTGCCAGTTACCACATGTGGTCGCCAAACTTTCCTACTTAGATGCAGTAGTCTGTAAATTATAGTATGTATACGTTTCCGCCGGAATCTGTCCATGTCAGAATCATTGTCCTCGGTTAGATATCGACAGTAGAATGTAGAATGGAAAGTTTATCGTATTCATCTATATCAGCGTATCGATCAGGAAACTTTCAACAGACTACTATAGTCTTCGATTTAACAAACAGGTATGCGCTGAGTTATAAATCTTCATATTTGGCCAAGAATCATTATAGATCTATGTAATAATTAGAACCAGTTGCGGTGTCATCGGTATTAACAAGGGTAGGGCAAGAGAATATGAAACAATATGGGGATTTTTTGAGTAACAATGGTTCAAGGAGAAAATCAGCTAACAATAATTGTTAAAAATGTTAAAAGTTTCACTAGAAGCACGTCAATCATATATTTTGAAATATTAACCTAGCATTTTATCAGAAAGGGGGAAGCTTAGATTAAAATTGACCAAAAATTGAAAAAAGTGAGTTTTTGACCTTATTGTGAAAATCAAAAAATTGGCCAAAATCCTCAAAAATAAAAATAACGCAACATCTGGCTGGTTGTTTTAAATTAAAAAATCCCATTCAAAAGTCATTTAAAAAAGAAATGTTATTTTTAGCTTGTTTGAAAGCCCAAAAAACGTGTTTTTGGTGATTTTCTCAAAAATTGTGATTTTTTGACAAAAATCAGCATCCTCATCATGTTTTTTGTGAAAAATCCTTTCTGGAAATGTGTAATTTTATCTACTTTATGAACTTTGTTAAAAAGTTATGGTATAAAATACACTTGCAAAAACGTAGCTGTCCCCCCTTAACCACTTGAAATTTAAATATTGAAATGGCTTCCAGAGTTACAACAAGTACATTTGGCATTATAAAGCAGAGGTTAGGTTATCTTTACTCACATGTGGATTGTTGAAAGTTAAACCATTGATGTGGTAAGGGGTCTCTAGCGTTTTTTAAGTTGCCAGTGTTCATAGATGTTTTCCAAAAAACAACAACAAACGACTTTCCGAGAATTCCCGAAGCACATTTTACTCTTTCGAACGAGAAAATGTCCCCTTAACACATACCAAGGATGTAAAGTTAACGTTAACGTGAAATGATCGCGTACTAATTCGAACTCGAACTACGGGTATCATAATCATGACAATACACTTTTGAGAGATCTTAGTGTAACGCAAAAAAGGTTTACAGTAGTTCTGTGCGGTTGTCAATCGCAAGCTGAGGTTTAAAGTGCTCCATAAAAAGTCGTCCAACGTTTTTAAAACAGTGGTATTTATTTAGAGCAACACCAATGTCATTTAACAAATAATATCGAAGTGAAATGTTTTTATATAATCTATTATTGATTTGACATTTAAGAGTCAACTAAACGAAAAAGTTCCCACATTAAGTGACAATAAAGTGGATATCAAGTTTGGGCGTCAGACTGACGTAACTAAAAAGAACATCAAGGACATATATCTGACGCCGAAATAATCTGCACATTATTTTAAATTCCGATGAAGTGTACAATAATTGTGATTTGTTTCCAGATGTGATTCGCTAACTAAACAGATATAGAAATGAATGTTAATACTTCAAAGATCCGGGGCAATAATAGTTTGCTATAACTTCACATAAGAATATGAGTCATTTTTGCTCCGTCTTCTACTTGTATGTTGTGAGATATATGCCCGGATTATATATTTTTGGTACCTTATTCCAAATTTGTCTGATATTTAGTTTTGTTACGTTCTCAGCCCTTGTTAGTTGGCAGTTAAAGATACAGTTATTCTACGCATTTTTTGACCAAATGAACTCAAGAATTTTATAAAGCGCGCTGTATTGGAATTTTAGGGTAATTGAATACTTCTTGCTCCGTCTTCAGATTAAGAGTTCTTTCAGTGCAATGGCACTACATTTTTTGTGTTGGTTACTAATTTCCAAAAATTTATCTGACACTTTTGCTTTTACATAAAAGAGCAAACTGTGCATTTTGTCGACATATTTAGTAGAGTAATTTAGTAATTGTTGCTCTGTCTTTAAATAAGCTCTTTATAATGAGGTGCAAAATATTGCTCTTTGTTTGTTTTTTATTTGGATATCTTGGTATTGGTACTAATTCTCAATATATCTAACATTTTGCTACGTCCTTGATATTTAATGTAGGCCTAATGCTAGTCCCAGTTGAAGATAAATACATAAATATATTCCACGTATTTTGTGATCAATAAGTACAGTAACATCGAACTCAAGAGCAAAACTATTGCAGCAATTTAACCATATCAAATAGGGAGAAAATCCAATTAGCGAATTGTTTTCGAGGGCATTCAATAAGAATGTCCTGATGTACGTACAATCGTTATTGACAGCGTTCTTGCAAAGTGGGTTATTAACTTGCAACATAATCTGTGCTTGCAAGTTGTTTTTTTCCTGATTTGTTTATTTTAGGTAAGTTTGCATCAAGTTATCCAATGCAACAAATATTATGAAATTGACCAACATTAATTTAATAAGGTGCATGTACCACCCTTCTTTGCCAGTGGGATGATGACAGTTTTCTGTTTGGACGTGACATGTTGGTGTGCACCTCCGAATAGATAGCATAAATGGTATCTATAGGCTCATTCTCCGATAAACCGTGCAACTTTGGTTAGAGAAATGTTGAAATTTCGACTACTAACAACTCATGAAAAACATACAAAATTATAAAGTCTTATGGCTTCTGAAGAAGAAAAAGTGCATGGGAGATGTTTTAAAAATACTTTATTTTTAACCATTGTATTCCCTATACCTAATGTTCGTATCTGTCGGTTCGTATCTGTTGGAATCTTTTTTTAAATATTCATTATTGAGAAAAGTAGTTTTCTTACAAACTTGATCTTTACACTAAATTAGAAGCTCTACACATACTACACTGTGGTGTAGTATTTCGCTCATAGTGTACCGCGTTTTGCGAAAAGGCGACAAAATGTGTGGTTCGTATCTGTTGCGACGTGACAGTCACATAGGTTTTTTTTGATATTAATATCCCTGTAAATCATTACTGTAAATATATAATTCTATATAAAATAAATGTTATTCAAGACTGAAGTTTACTTGATAAATCTAATGCGGAATCATCCATCAACATATTGATTTTCACACTTTGTTATCGATTTTAGAATTTGGTTCGTATCTGTTTGCAATATTGGCGACATGATTCAAAAAGCTATTATGTCATATTAAATACTTAATATAATTAAACTTTATATGTCATTACTAATACCTATTACGGGCTATTAAAAAATATGCATTTCGTTTGAAATGCCCGAATATTTTAGGAACGGGGCCACATAAAACGTAAAAAGTCTGGCTGGCGACATGGGGAAAAGTAACGATTTTGCATTTTCAGATTAATCGTTATATACTTTCCTGGCATGCTAAAATGTTGAGCTTCACACATGTTACTAATGTGACTTTAATGTATCAACTAGATCACTCAAATTATTTGTAATAGGCGTAACAACGGTAAACTAGTAACACGAACATGAGCGACACCAAAACGGCAAAGTTGCACGCTTTATCTGAGAATGAGCCTATAGACGCAACATCATTTTTTAAAGTACGCCTGCAAAAGTAAATCAAGACCAGCTGCTTTGTTAGTCTTCATAGCTGCATCATGTTATCCAATGCAACAAATATTATGAGGGAAATGTGATGGTATAAATCTCTTCTTTGTATCATCTCTTTGAATTTTTCAGCTTGGGGATTCCTTCACTCACTGAGCTTGACAAGTTCTAAGTTTCTTCTTGCCTACTAAGAACGTCCATTGTTATGTCTTTTATTATGGTATTAAACTTTTGTCCCTATTAAACATTTGACTCTCTGATACATCTCTAGATCTAGAAACATCCTTTTCTTGGGCTTAGAAGTGATTATTATTTCGACCTGAAAGTTGTTCTGTATAGCTGGCCTGTCTGAATCCTTCAATATCTGTTAAAATAACGGACACGATTTTACATGGACAATCTACATCTTTAAAACAGAAAGCTCTGCCAATTGAATACGCTAGAATAAGAACATCCCAACTCCATAGCTGCCTTCTGTTGAATCATATTTATAAAATATAAATGCATACAAATATCTGAAAATGCTTTCACATCACTAAAATAGCATTTCATGTCAATATCCTAATCATAGTGTCACATTTGACCTTGTAGTTTACATTTTTAGACATTGTTAGATAATTGTTATAGTACATAATCGCTATATTAAACAGTCATAATAAGAACATCCCAACTCCATGAGCACCTCTCTGCAACTATATGCTAGGAAAATTATCTAACAATGTCTAACAAAGTCAACTACAAGGTCAAATGTGAGACTATGATTGGGATAAAGACATGAAAATGCTTTCTAGTGATTTGAAAGCATTTTCCGAGATTTATATGCATTTATATTTTACATAACTTAACAGAAGGCAGCACATGGAGTTGGGATGTTCTTATTCCAGCGTATTCAATTGTTGTATTGAATTTATAAGACCATGAGTAGCTATGTGTCCGTCAGAATCTGACGTACTTGGTTACGCTTATTCTGGTTTACCTGCCTCATTGAAAGGTATATTTAACAATTCAATTTCATTTCAATTGAAATGTAAATCAGAAATATTTTGATTGATAAGCAGCTATTAGCGATTTAGAAATAAATGCATCGGTGTGATTAACATGTAAAGTGAAGATTCTCAAAACGTTCTCATTATTGACGTTAAAAGCTAATATGGAAAGTCAAAGTCGCTATAGAGATTTATCATTTTCCTAAAATATAGAAAGTTGACCTTCACCTTAAACAATTTAATAGCAGGCCATTTTATTGATTACCTTTAATAGACTTGACAAGCTGCATTATTGTCGCTTTCAATAATGCTACAAGGCTTTCATTTGCAAATGGAAAATATTTTGTGCTTTCTCCTCGTAAGTTCTCTCTTTGATATTTTCCTTTCACCTATGGCGTCATATCGTTTAATCAAATTCAAGTGTACCGAATTCCTTTAATAAGTTTGATTTCTAAATGAATACCCCTTGGAGACAAACGGGAAATGAGCGATGATTGGATTGCAGACAATGCCATTTATTAGCTAATGCCAAATGCGAGTGAAATTTAATCATGATACATCGTTTCATCCGGCTGTGGAACATAGAGACATGAAAATCATCCGTTGATGTTGATCACTGTTGATGTATCATGGTAAAAGTGAGGAACATGAATCAAATTAAAAAAATAAATAACTGACGTACAGAAGATTATTCTATTTTTATAAAAAGGCTCTTAAAATTGTGTAAAACATCAAGTGTATGTGGCCTGGGCTGGGTGGGTTGCAGTGGCGTGCTCAGGATTTTTGAGTGGTGGGGCACAACCATTAGTTTCCCCCGAATGACAGAATCACATCTAGGAACGCAAATTCTCGAATTTTTGACTTACTTTTTGAAATATTGCCAAAAATAGGTCCAAAATTGGCCCAAAATGATTTTTTTTGTCATTTTTGGCCTATTTTAGGCCTATTTTTGGCAATATTTCAAAAAGTAAGTCAAAAATCAAAAATTTGAGAAATGCGTTCCTAGACATGTGTTTCTAGATTTTAAAAAGCATAAGAGGTCCAACTTTGATTTTTTCTAAATTCAGTTAGGTTGTTTACAAATTAATGGTCCGAGAACAAGGTTTTTTTTTACTTTGGTCCAAAATCATACATTTTGGTCCAAAACTGACCTAACCATCATCTTCTACATGTATACTTTTATATGGATTTACTTATCCGTTGCCGAGTTACAAAGCGTAAAATATTTCAGAAAATGAGGGGTTAACTGTGCCCTTAACTCAAAAATTTGCAAACAAGTTTTTTTTTAAGATCATGTTAACAGTATATCAGAAGTTGACAAAACTTGGAGTCCCAGGTGTTGAGAACACGAAATAAACAAAATGGTCGCCATTACAGGGGGCCAAATTTCAAAGTTGGCCAAATCTTGTATTTATAAACAATGCCAATGCATTTCTCTCATCATAAGGATGCAGAAAAAGTGTTTTCGGTTTTTGAGGTAAACCCATAAAACGTAAACAGGTCATTCAGGGGTCACGAGTTTTGTCCTACGGCAGTCAAAAATGTCAAAAGTGTCCGATTTTGCTGAAAATTGTCTCAAAATATTTCTTTTGCAAAACTGTTTACACATAGTAATAGTTTGCAATGTCTCTGATCAATCGTTGTCATGGTATCAAGCAAAACATACTCAGCATTGGTTATCAATTTTTACCATTGGTGCCCACAAAACAGGTTTGACCTGTAATTATAGCAATAATTGTAGCACCCGTTGACACAAGACATTGAAACCTATCATAAGTCGGTGTATTTGGGTCAACGGTCCAAATTACCAGACGTCTTAAGACGGAATGACCATTTTGTGTTTAAATTTGGATGATTATTATATGTCGTTATGGCTACAGTCCCTAAATCGTCTCGGCTGAACTTTATTTTTACTGCAAGTTTTAACCTACTTACACATATCAGAATATCACAATTTTTGACGTAGGCCTACATATGGAATAGAGTCTCTAGGTTATACATCAATCTTTACTAGTGATTTCACGTCCATTATCAAGGTAAAAATGACGTCAATAGACCATTTCGAAAAGTTGACGCCTTTTTCGCCTTAAGGGTACGAGGAATCCCTATGCTCAGGAAAATGTGAATCCTAACTATTTTTTAATCATGAAAAGATAAATAGTTTCCACTGCCTTTGC
>JXSR01S035533.1:2947-16459 GCA_000969725.1 Ophiothrix spiculata
ATGATAATGTTTATAGTTTTTGGCAATAATTTACATCGTTTTTGGTTGATAAATGACTCAAATTTGTGACTAAGAATGAGAATAAAAGATGGCAATTTATTGTTTTGCCTGTCATCTATCGTCTCATAATGGATTGGCGTACATTATTTTTTCGTAATGGGCAACCCCTGCGGGGCACCCATTACTCAAAATAATGTACGCCCATCCATTATGAGACGATAGATGACAGGCAAAACAATAAATCTGATCTTTTATTCTCTAATTCATGGTCGTCTGCCACAGCTGCAATCTACAACCGTGACAGCAACTCTGAAGCTACACACGTTAAGAAAACATGTAGATTTTACATTGTAAAAAGTGCATAGAACAAACTCTGCTTTACTGCTTACCCACTGTGTCTGCCTAAAAAATATACCAGCGCCTTCCCATGATGCCTAGGTTCCAATGGGATTTATTGCAAGGGTTGTAATGAGAGGCATGACACGTAGCACAATTAGCAGATATTATCGCAAATTTTGCATTTCAGATATGTTGTATTACTAATACTTCTCATTAGGCCACAGAAAAAAAAAAGTCTGTCTCAGCTTCCCGCGCGCATAGCTTTTAAAAATCCAAATTTAGCGCACTTTTTTTAAAGGTTTTTGAGAGATTTTCAGTTTTTTAATCTTTTTTCCCTACTGCTGGAAAAAAAGTTAAATAAACGACCGCGAGGCTGCCGCGAAAAAAAAATAGTGGCCGAAAAATGCAATTAAAAAAATAAGGGGGTATTTCCGCATCCGCGTAGCCCTCTTTTACTTAAATAAACAAAAAAAAACCCCGCATAGCTCTTAGGGTTTTGCTAAGGTTTTTGACCGCACCATCCACCCCACCATCCACAAGTAAGCTTAGACAGAGTTCTTTTTTTTTTGGGCATTACAACCCGTACAAGAAATCCCACTGGAGGTAAGATGGGAAAGTCAAAAAGAAGATATCAGGAACTTCCCATCATGACTTGCTTTCAATGGGATTTTCTGTACAGGTTTTAATGAGAGGGTTTACGGATGAAACATATCTAAAATGCAAAATTGGGCTGAGGTTTGCTTATTGTGATATGTTTCATCCCTAAATCTGTACAAAAAATCCCATTGGAAGCAAGGCGTGATGGGATGGTCCTGTAGTAGTAAGCCAATATTTTAAATCCGGTTTTATCCCCGTCATGGGGGTGGCTGGACCCACACTCGCGGCAACTGTCTTCACACCCTCCCTCCACCTCGCCCGATTCAATGCATCCTCCCTCCCCACCCAACCCTTTTAATCTCTTCCTCCACCTGCATCCTCCAAGTCTTCCTTGGTCGCCATATCCTCCTCGAACCATCCACCACGAAATCAAGGGCCCTTCTAAGAACTTTCCCTTCATCCTTCCTCAACACATGCCCATACCAGCGCACACTATTCGCCTTCGCCAAACTGTCTACTGCTTCCTCCACACCCAACATCTGCATCAAGTCCTCAGTCTTCTTCCTATCCCTCAACTTCACACCACACATCGATCTCATCATCGCTCTCTCCGCCCTCCTCAAAATTCCCATCTCATTTTCGCCCAGACACCAGGTCTCGCTGCCATACAACGTCACCGATCTCACACAGCTCTTGTACACCGTTCCTTTAATCTTTAACGGAAATTTTTTCCCAAGTAACATCTCTTCATATTCCCTAAACTTCAACCCGTATCTCACTCTGGCTGTCACAGCTGTCCTGATATCTTCTTTTGGAAGGTCCCGATATCTTCTTTTGTGCCTGCTAAATACATGGATGAATTGTGTAGGGATTGAGGTGAAAAATCAAAGCACAATTGCATATGTTTTATCTTCATGTGCTATTTTATATTTTTGTCAAATATCACAGATCTCATCAAAGTTCCGTGAGCTCGTTATCAGAACATTCTTTGCCGCTTGGGGAAGATGACACAGCTTTTGGATCTATAGAGGTATTTCCAAAACACGTTGCTGATACGACAGATGTTCCAATGACCAGAGAGATAGTACCACAAGAAAACTCTGCAGACAAAGTTCTATTAAGCGGTCCCTCAAAAGAGCAAAGCATTTGGAACCGTGATCAAGAGCAAGGTTTGTATTCTGACAGACTGTTCCAGATTATTTATAAATCAAATGAGATAAGCGGAGATAATATTTGACATGTTCCTGTGGGAGAAGCTTAAGTCTCGTGTCTCCAAATATTAAAAATGGAAAAGAGTCGGTTGCCAATATATAAAGAAAGATGTGTTGGCTGATTGTTATTTAAGCAAAATGTCACTTTTGAGTAAAAGGCCCTTAAAAGACTTAATACTTGAAAATGTGCCTACATGTATCACCAAATATATGCATTTTGAATACTTTTAAAGCTTTCAAGGAAATGATTTAATCCTACTTTGGTTGATTGAATATTACCACTAGTTATGCAACATAAAACTTAAAAATGGACATTGGAAAAGAGGACTGGCAAAACAAGTGAGATCCAATTACTGAAAAGGGGAATTCCCTAACAGATTCTGATAGACCGCATGGCTCACTGCAAAGATTGCTTGGTGTATCGTAGCTTATGTGGTACTCAATTGTATACACGTCTTTATAGTCTATGCTGTACTTGTATTAGTCTATTGTATAGTCCATGTTATACTTGAAAGATTTTAAAAGCAAATCAGTAAAACTGGCTACTTGAACAAATATACCACGTGTATCAAAAAAGATTGTGCACGGATTAAAACTGATTTTGACCTTGATAAAAGCACCAAATCATAATTTTCTTGTTATAGTAGTAAAGCAAATTTAATAAGCTTTCAAATGCAGAAAAAATGATGGAAATCGGATGAAAAATAAAAAAGATATGACCAATTTTGTAAGTACGTCTCTTTTTCTTCCATTCCAATGGGATTTACACAGTTAAGCAAGATATTACATATCACAATTACGGGTTATGGCATTATGATAAAAGCTAAAAGTACTCACAAAATTGGTCATATCTTTTTTATTTTTCATCCGATTTCTATATTTTTGTCTGCATTTGAAAGCTTATTTAATCTGCTTTACTACAATAACAAGAAAATTATGATTTGGTGCTTTTATCAAGGTCAAAATCAGTTTTAATCCGTGCACAATTTTTTTTGATACACATGGTATAGAAGGCTTTGTATTTTAATTTGTTTCAATCAAGTGTTGCTCTTTTTTACAGAACGTTTGAAACTACTTAGAGAAGAGGAAGAACGAGAAGAGAGGGAATGGGAGGAGAAAAGGCGACAAAAAGAAGAAGAAAGAAAACAACGAGAAGCTGATGCAAGAGAAAGAGAACAACAGATGCTATTGGAACTCCAAAGGCAAGAGGTAAGGTTTATGTCGACATGCCTTATGTTGACATTTATGTCGACATAAAGCATATCTTGACATGTCGACATGAAATCTCATTTGTCAACATGTCAACAAAACTGGGCAAGTAAAATTCCATAAAAACTTCATATATTTATGGCTGTTTATTAGCATTTCAGCTATAAAGTGTTGCATAAATTATTGTTTATCTTATCAGTTGCTCGTCATTTACACCCGTTTTAAAGTGATTACGATGGTTCACAACAAAACAGTTACAAAATATCAATTTTATATCATCCATATTGTCGTACACAGGAAGAACTAACACATTACCACATTATAGGTTAGTCTACGTCTAAAACAGGTCATTAAGCTTATGTAAACAATTTTGTTTATTCCTTCAAAAAACAGCTCTTTGATATCAACTTTATGTTGACACATATGTCGACGTCGACAACAAATTTAATATTGCAACATGTTGACATGAAAAAACAGTCTCGACAGAAACCTTAGCAAGAGGTAATATTTAGAATTATAGAAAACATTGCCACCATCAAACATTTAACAACAAGCGCAAATTTAATCACAATGGCACAAACAATAAATGCCACAGAAATAAATCCAACTTCAAAGAGTAAAATTCCATCACATTCAAGCTTTAATTAAGCGGGTGCCGGGCGATTTTTACCCTATGGTTCCCGACATTTTGCGACCAGACCCAGACCCAGGCGACGACATTTATTTTTCCCACTACAGCATCCGGGTCTTTCCGTATATAATTTTTTGTCTCTAGTACGAGTCAAAATTTGTGAAGAAAATATTTGGAAACGTAGACATTTCTGGAAAAACAATACATATTCATCAGAAGAAAATCAAACAAACTTCTTCTTTTATTGATAAATTCTTGATTTCCAAATTAAAATTGGGATTGAAATGCTCCGAAATTCTGGTTCTCTGGAAATTTTAAGGTCCAGCAACCGCTTTCTTTGGATTACTGGCCCCTGGTCCATGTCCGCTTAAGAAAAAGCTTGATCACATTTCCTCCTACACACTTTAAGAACAAATATTTTTTGCAGCTGTCATGACTTTCAAAAAGAAATTAAAAACTTAACTCTTCCTGTTGTCTTAGGATTTGATCCACCACCACACCTTGCCTTGCGTCATACATAGTGCTGTTTCTTGTAAAATTTATCCTCTTGATGGACACATTCAGTATGTGTTTGTCATTTTTAGCTTTTTTATTGCCCAGTTTTTATAGTTGTTGGATTTAATTTGTGAACGCGTATCAAGAGTCTTGAGGGTAGACGCGAACAAAGTAGCATTGAAAATGTACACCTGCATCAGAGACCTCTGCGTATTTGCTACAGATGCCCGTTCACAACTTACAGTGAACTAAGATACTTGTCAACTTTTTTTTTAAATTTTAATGGTTTAAGGGCTTCTTAAAGGACAATGAAATTTTATTTGCCAAATTTTGGGTAATTGCTAAATTGAAATTCCCCTCCAAAAATTGACCCATTTAGTGTGGTATTCATAACAGTTTTTCCGAATGATATTTCTAAATTGTTATTTTTCTTATATATAATTGACAATGGAAAGACATTATTGTGTTTGCTTTGACACCCCAGGAAAGAACATCAGCTAAAGATGTAGCTAAGGAAGCAGAGGAAAAGGACAAGCTAGAGGATCCAGAAGAACCCGGCAAAGCAGACGATAAAGACCAAGGTAACAATCATATACTTTGCATCTAATCCGATGGGGTTGTCACTTACATTGATGGAAGAAATGGGTATGTGCAACCATTAAGACCCCCTTTTCAAGTCTCGACCCTGTTATGGGATTTTACATGTAAAACTGAAACATTTGGGCAGTATGTCCCTGTATAGCATAAATTTAAGGAAATGCATCCTCAATTTTTGTAGCTTATTTTACATCAATAATGCCAGAATCCCAATATTTGGAAGGCATGTTTCAACACTCGTAAAAGAAAAAAAATTAAAGGACAAATGAGGCTAAAAATATGACTATGATGGCCACATTCTTAATGTAAATCTTTGATTTCACAGATATGATAAATTTTCTAAGATGTCCCATTTTATGTGCTGTGGAAGTAGTTACTTTATATCTTGCGTAATGAGCTTGACACGTGCGATCTGGTTCCAAAATATATTCGATATTGGTTGCACTGATCACACAGATTGTATGATAGACATACATACACAAAAAACTCAGGCTTTCACTCATTCTTTTCACTCATTTTTTGTCTCAAACTACCAGAGATCATCTCCTGGGCTATTATGAGACTCTTTTCCAAAACACATCGGCGTGGTAATGCAAACTTTGGCTTCATTTGAGTTCAAGAACATAAATTAACATGTGGTAACAATGCCCATGCGGTTTGTTAGGAACCAGTTCCTCAAAGTGTTCTTCACAACGAGTGATTTGCATAAATTATGATGTGTCACTTGCGCAGCGCATACCATCAAGAAACGTGTGCTTTATTCATGTGTGATATCAACCATTGTGAAAGTGTCCCGGCCATACAAATTTGCACTGTGATATTTGTTAACAATTCACTTCTATTATAGAGTAACAATTGAAGTGAAATAAATATTTTGTAATCTTTACATGCTTTCCATAGACTTAAAAGGACTAGCCTAGATTCCACCTAGAATTAAAAACTTAAGGAAATACTCTAAATATAGCTAAAAAGTATAGTAAAATCCAAAAATTGCAACAATTTACACACAAATGGCTCAAATTGAGAGAGAACTAATTTGCAATATATCATTCTTTGATGGTGGTGTGACTATCCTGTGTTTCCTAAATCCTAAATTTGTACCTCAGATGGATTTACCAGATAAAAGATCAAACAAAGCTCCTAGATATTATATAATACATATTTAAAAGAGAAACAATTTCATCAAAAATAATTTGTTTGGCCATCAAAGGACTTTCTAGTTTGAAAACTTTTAAAAATCTTGTTTCTACACCTTCAAAGGTGTAGAAACAAGATCTTTTAAAGTTTAAGGTGTAGAAACAAGATTTTTTTAAATTTTCAAACTAGAAACACTGTTTTCACACCACTTTTTTTCGCCGGCGAAAAAAAATTAAAGAAGGTAAAGAATTGCAATTTTCTCCAATATTCCTCAAAATTATGGAAAACTACTTGTAGGTTATATTACTGTAAGCATGTTCTATCGATTAAAGTTAAAAATATGTAGGTAAAAAATAAGTGGGAAGAATCTAGGCCAGTCCCTTTAACGTGTGGTAAAAATGCACACCAACTCTGATTGATTTCCATATTGGTAGAACCAATGTTGAGAAATCTGTCAATGAAGACCCACAGAAATTCCTTGGATCGCTGATTGCGTTTCATGGGAAGGAAAGGTTTACTTACAGTTTAACAGTAAATTAGGTATAATAGACTCTACTTTGATCCTTAATGAGTTCAAATTGGGCATATTAACCTGTTACGGTCTTCCCTCAACAAGGTTCTGTGTCACTGTCCATGATCTGACTGACTCAAATCTTATGCTTTTGGATCGTATGTCCGAGCAGTTTGTCAAGAAATGGCTGGGGGATCCCAAAACGTGGTGCCAATACCACTCAGGTTCACATGTCCCAGTGGCTTAATATAGAGCCCATTTCGGATGTATACCGCCAAGCACATTACGCCTCATACAGCAGATCTAGGTGCAAAGCTGATACAGTAACCATTCATTATTGAGTACCATCAACGTGTAGTATATATGCATCACTTAACCCTTACCCTTCTACGTACTACAAAGTACTACAGTAAGAAATCAAGAATTCGCCTAAGTCCGAATACGTCACAGACGGCGGATATAAATGATCAGGGAATTGCTGCCCTGCAGGCCACGCTCGGTGGCTTGGTATAGCTTGACATTGGATCGGGATAGCGGGGGTCTGGGGTTCGAATCCCAGGGGGAACCGGAAATTTTTTCATGACGTATTCGGACTTAGACTGTATTTAAGCGTGCGAGAGTAATGGTTAAATGGGCAATGTAGTGTAGTGGTTAGCGATCCCGCTTTGCACGCATTGGGCCTAGCCACTGTTCTTTGAACCCTATAGAAATGGGGACATTTTATATGGTAATGTCAAAAGATGGCGCTATTCATAAAAATTAATTTCAAGATGTAGAAGGGATATTTTGTTATGTACAACCAAAATTAGATGTGCAAATGAAACATCTGACGTCAAGAACAGTTTGCTCATCATTTTCAACCAAAATTTTCACAAATCAAAAGCATAATCAATAATCAAGGATAATCAATAATTTGAAATATGTATAGCGCCCTCTTTTTTGGCACAAATCTGAATTCACTTGAAATACCAACAAAATGGACTTTAAGCTATCTAAACTGCAACCAAAGTGAATTTAACTTTGAGAATAGGTTAACAACTTTATTTTGCAATACATCACAACTATTTGTACAACTTGTCCAACTTTTTGTGAAGTAAATTTTGAAATTTTGTTACAAAATGATTAAATGTCCGCTTCAAACAACAGTGGCCTGGGTTCGATTCCCAGTGAGGGCCGCTGTGCCAGAATGGAATCTTTGCTAAAATATTTATCTGACTTTATGGGAGTATTGGGTCAGATACTTGTCTTATCTGCCCTGTACATAAAGTATTTAAAGTTGGGTGAATATTTCATGAGAGATCATCATCTTTTGCAGGGGACGTAAAGCTGTTGGTCCCATGTGCAGGAGAATCCTGCAGGAGATTCATACCTGTACATGCAATCTTAGTCAGTATTTTAAAGAGTAGGGTATTCTACTCCTTATTGTTTCCAACCCTGTTTCGGTCAGTTTCTAGACTTCAAAAATCTGTCTTTATGTTATATCCTCAACCATATGAGGTGCACATTATTGGAAAGAAAGAAAGAAAAATGCTACACACACAGATTTTAGAGTGTTACTTAGACATGTAGTTCCTGGAAAAGGGGGGGGGGGGGGGGTTGGCACTCGATAATGCTGCAGGCATAGTGTGACCACAACCCCTTTAAAGATTTTTAAGCCAAAATCAGCTAAATGGGGATTTTACCATTACCGTATTAACACTAGGGTTTGAAAATGTACCCTATTTCTTGAAAATGGCTGCTTTTGATACCCTAAACGATGTCACCTGATTTACCCTTCTGTCTTCAAAAACAACCCTAATTCACCTTTTTCTTGGTCATGCCATGCCTGCAGCAATATACTTGAGTGCCCCAACCCTCACCCTCACCCCACCATGCACAAGTGTTTTCTCTTTGGGGAAGGTTTTTCTTTTAATTTCAATGTAGCTTTCTTCTTTATTGTTGAGTACTTTTAGTAACACTTGGATATGCTGGATTTATAATTGCATTATTTTGATGTTATCTTGGCAGAACCAGATTTGCATATTGATCCAGTCATGCAGAAGTATATGCAAATGGTTCAACAAAGAAAACAACAAGAATCTGCTGGGTCAAAGGTCACAGGGCCTAAAGAGGAAGATGAGGATGAGGAAAGTATCCAAAAAGTGAGTATTCAGTGTACCATGACTATATACCTCTTGAATATTTATAAGTCAATACAGTCTTTCTATTGGTCAATTAGCGGAGACACTTAAAAAGTATTTTTGACTATTTTTATGCATGTGCATTAATACTTAAAGCAATACTGTAAGATTTTGATCAAAAATGGTTTATAGTAAAAAGAGCATAAAATGAAGAATGTGCCTATCTGAAAGTGTTTTCAAGTGTATTTTGTCAAAAAAAAATGGCATTGAAAAATTGTATAAAAAGCACATGCATGCTTTCCTGTACATGTGGAATTAAATTTGGGATCACGAATTTAATTTAACAAATGGCCATAAAAGTAAGCTTAATTTAAGCATAATTAAAGCAATACTATATGATTTTTTGATCAAAAATGGTTTATAGTAAAAAGAGCGTAAAATGATGGAATGTGACTATATATCAAAAAAGTATTTTTTAGTGTATTTTGTCAAAAAATTGTTTTGCCACCGAAAAATGGATATAAAAAGTAAATGCATGCTTTCCTATACTAATACATGTGGAATTAAATTCGGGATCCCAAATTTAATTCAACAAATAACCATAACAGAAAAAGTTTGCATATTTAAGCTAAATCATTTGGAGGGTATTACTATCTACCCAAAACAAACCCAGTAAGCTAAAAAAAATCCAAAGTCATGGGTGACGGGGGCGCTTCATTTTTAACACTTTATAGTATTGCTTTAAGCACAACCGCGCTGGTACGCCTTTACGCGTTGCACCTGTGTTTTACACACACGCTGGGAAATTAGTAAAAACTTCAGCATGGCACTACCCTGTGGCTCACGGCAAAGTACTGAATTTGTTGACTTTGAAATGTATTTGCAAGTTATATATTTGACTTGAGGTGTAGAAAACAAATACTACATGATTTATTGTGGACAAGTATTGCAAAATACAGTCCCTCGGTGTTGGATAATTGAAACTTCCTACCTCGGTGCGCCTCAGGAGGAAAACTCCATCATTCAACACCTTAGGCCCTTGGGACAGTATTTTGCGATACTTTCCTTAAAGTATGTTGTATATTTGTATACTCCAACACAAAACAAAATCCTAGGATTAACCACATGTTTATTAACAAATCTACCATTTATCATTCAAACTTAAGAGATTCAATTATTGATCAATATCTATCGATGCCAAAAAGTCGATGCACAAACTGACTTGAGGCATACATTATAGAACAAAGTACAATGTAAAAAAAAAGATAATGCACCAACCCTGGTACCAACCATACTAGCGCTGCAGGAATCCACAATAGAAATTGAATAAAAAAGGATGAAATAAAATGATAAAAAATATATAACCAAATAATGAGCCAATTGTTTTCGATTATACTGATAACATGGAATTCTGTTTGTTTGCATTAGGCCTCAATCTTGAGTGGATTATCTCAAGCTTCTATCTCAGGTGTGGACACTGATGGAATTGAACAAGAAAACAGGTAAGGAAATCTACCTCGCATGGTATAAATGTAAAGGTCATCAAAAAGTATCGCATCACCTGTAAAAAATGGATCGTAGGCCAATATGGATGTTGCAAACATATATTTTAATTTTGAGGTACAAGTGCTTGAATTTCTAATTACTTTTACATTCTTACACTGAATTTTACGGTCAATTAAGCACTTTTATCAAAAAGATTGCTGTAACTAACATTAAAAAGTCTAAATGATAATTTGTAATTCCATAATAATATGCATCTTGACCACCATACAGGGGCGAGATTTGAATAAGATGGGATAATTCGAACTATGCAAAATTTGGAGCGTTTTGACCAAAACTCGTTAAAATGTTATCCATTTTAAAAATATACCTAACCATCCATATGGCTAAACTACTGCATCTATTCACCGGCGTGTCCAGGAAATTTTCCTGCGGGGGGTCTAAGAGGGGCTTTTAGTATTTTGCGGGGGGCTTCAAGCCTAAAAACATAAAAAATCGGCTGATTTTGCATGTTTTTTAACATTTTTTAAGTGCGGGGGGCTTCAGCACCCAAAGCCCCCCTCCTGGACACGCTAATGCTATTGTTTACAGTGGTGTAGCCAGGTTTCCGAAAGTGTGGGGGGGGGCACTATAAGACGACTCGACAGAATTGTATTGACCATGCGAGCGGAGCGAATGAAATGAGCGGAGCGAATAACGGGTGGTGGTGGATGTCCAGGGGCCGAAGCCCCCGGAAGCTCCGGCGTTTTAGCTATTTGATACACTGCAAATGACCAAACCAACATTGGCAGGCGGCCTACAGCTGCCCGGACCGATCTATCAACTGGCTACGCCACTTATTGTTTACTATATATCTTTCATATTTAGTAATTTTTGTGTTCTTTTTATTTAGCCAAAAACTGAATACTGATGATGAAGACCCCTTTGATGACTGGTGACAGTACTGATGAAGGTGAACACAAGGATGGATTTCATGGAGCAATATAGCTGATGCAAGGACCTTATCACACAGCATATCTGGCATCAACCATTGGTATCCAGATGAAACTGGAAAATAGCTAAAAGCAGTAATGGAATAGAGAGATGTGTTTACATTAGGAAAGAGATTTTCTGTTGAGTATAGCTCAACTTGAGCAAGTTTGCTCTCTATACTTTGATCAACACTAAATAGGCGGGAATTATTAGGCTTTTCTTCACCCGCAAGTAAGCATAATCCAACTTACAAGTTACATGCGCGTCATAGATGTCACACGTACTATGCGCACTGCGTCTCATGCAGTTATGCTGTGTTCAGGTACGCAAGCGCTTATCTGTATCAATTCATGATGTGAAGAGGCCCGCCAATTTGGTGTTGATCAAAGTATAGTGATGGACAATGTGTTTTTAGAGACTTTTGCTTCATATTTACCATCAACATGGATTGTGATTAACCGGGCTGAATAATTAAACTTCCAAATTCAACAACTTTATACACACGTTATTTACTACTTTATTTGTTACGTATTTTGACAGAAACATTGATTGGTCGATAAATAAAATAATGTTTCACAGTTTTTATTTTTACATTAGAAGATTGATTTACAAAATTCATGAATATTTCAATCTCACAAAAATTCTACTTTGACAGTAGTATGTATTGACTTACATCCTTTGGTAATTGTTATGTCCGATTCAAGACAGTATAAGTCCTGGGGGCACTCAAATTTGAAAATGTTAGGTGTGTCAGCAGGTATGCGTGAAGTGCCAGAAATTTCAAAAATTTTGATCAATTTCTGTAGTTGGAGCTAAAATGTTGTATTTTTCTTCAAAATGGGGTGTAAAGAACTGAATCATACTGAAAATGGGGGTCTGATGAGCGGCATGGAGGCCTGAACCCTGCTCATACATGTGAGTGAGCCCCCGGGGTATAAGTAAGAATGATTGTAAGCTGCTTGTATTCTTCAGACCAAATTGAGAGTTGTTAGAAAAAGTCTTGACCTCATGTTCAGTATAAACATGGAATTAGTTTTAATTCTACTAATTCCATGGTATAAATAATTGTTTATGAATAAATTATTATTTCTACAAAACTTAACCATGTTTTGTTTACTTCATATACAGGTTGTTGAAATATCAAATTTTAGCTAAAATGTTCAGGCATGTAGTCCTTGGGGTCAGTTTGTACACTAAAGATCTGTTCATAGCACATCTCAGCTTCAGTACAGTGCGTTGTTTGCTGTGCCGCTCACTTCGCTGCAAGAAACTGCAGTGTTGTGTCGCATCAAAGCTTAAAGGTGCAATTCATTTTGATGTGACCTCTTTTCTAGCTTAATAAAAAGAAGAGTACAACATAAATATATACTGAAAATTTCACTTGATTCCGTTCGTTTCCAAGTTACAAGCTTTTCAGCATTTTGAAAATCCCCATAGTCTACTGTGTTGTAATTACTGTCGGGGCCCCGACAATAATTAGAAAATGACACATTTTCTCACTTTACTCAAAAATGCAAGCACATATGAAAGAATGGTTTGGGGATTGTAACATATACCAGTTGTGGATTCTTATAAGCTAAAAAACTCAAATTTGATAAAGGTGACCTTGAGGGTGAAAAGTGGATCATGAATTGCCCCTTTAATTCATATTGACTTGAATTGTCAATTTGTTGTGAGGTCCAGCTGAAAATACTTGATATAAGGTATTGTTAAGGCTTGGCTTCCAAATAATTTGCCCGGCCGAGTGACATTCGCTCTGACTTATTTGCTAAAACGGAAAGCGAATGTCGCTCTCATTGCCCAAATATCATATCAATCTATGAAAGGGAATGTCACTTGCACATGTTGTAGTGCTATGATTATTGAATAAACAAATACCCAGGATTATTCGGAGCGATCTTCACTCCAATTCAATCTGAAGTATAGCGAATGTTGTGAAATTTGTTAAGCGAATGTCGCTTCCTGTTGGAGTGAAGTTTACTTGGTAGGGGGAGTGAATGTCACTCGGGCGAGCGAATGTCTTTGGACGCCAAGCCTAAATTCACCGCATTGAAATGTGGTGGTATGGTACTATGAGCAGACCTATAGTTTCTTTAGATAAAAAAACTCCTTCTTCGCTTCCTATGCTTGTTTGGTTTTGTAAATTCCCAGGTCTGGCCCTGGACAAGTATTGTGTTTGAAATGAAATAC
>JXSR01S035535.1:0-11516 GCA_000969725.1 Ophiothrix spiculata
TTGAAGATGTAATTATAAATCATGTTTGATTAATAAGATGTAATTATAAATCATGTTTGATGAATTTATTGATGTAAACAATGTGAATGGTTAATCTCAGGACTTGAAATAAATGACCTATATTGGCAGGAATTACTGCATATCTGTGTTCTCCATCAGTGTTTTATTTGTCAAATGATAATAAGCTGGATTGTTTATATTCTCTAAAATAGCCTTTTCTACAATAGTTTGGTCAAGAAAAAGATCAAGAAATATTGACCATCAAATAGGGTGCAGAAAATGTTTATTGATAAGAATTATTTACTTGATCATCTAAAAAGTTTATGCATTAAAAAAAGGTCAGTCAAAGTTAAGCAGGCTCACTTTATGATCAAAAAGTTGAGGCGGAATCTGAAAATTGAACGGACCAAAATGTCAAAGGGGAGACCCTACATCCAGATTTTGGATGATAAATTTCAGCTTTAGTTATTTGCTATGGTTCTACTCTATTAAAAGATGTTGTCTAGATGTTGAGAGGAATCTTATTTAGGTTTTTATTTTTGATATAGTTCATGTCATAATTACACAGCAGTGTTATTAACTGAAACTTGTTCTGATTAAAAACGATTTGAACTACACAATAATTTTGACAACGGTCTTGGTTGTAAACAATTCCCCATAAGTCTGGTCTTAGCTATATGTTGACCCCATGGTGAAATTTAATGTCCGCGGAGTAATATTTTTCCCATGAATTGATGCCCTCCAGTTCACAAAAGCTGTAGATTCTACAAAGATTACAATTTTTCTGCACCTTTCACTGTTCTGTTCCACAGATCTCGTCAACTAATTTTTCCAGCTACACTGATCTCAAGCTGCTGTTATGTACTCTCATCAACACATTCAAAGAATTCAAAACCCACGAGAAGATAGAAAATGAGTGCATCATGCAAAAACTCAAGAATAGACTCAATTTCTTGCAGGTATGTTCAGTGTGGGTCCAAATACTTTTTAGGCTACTCAGGTTTGTTTTGTATATGGGTATATTGTGGGTAATCGAAATGTTTTCTTCAAATTGAGATTACTACCTGTTTTGTTTTATTTTTCTGTTCCTTAATTGTCAGACTGCAATTTGTTTTGCAATTGAATACTAGTTTTATGTAAAATTTTGCAAAACTGCATAATGTAACATTAATGTTGTGATGTATTGATTTTTTAGCGAAAAAAAGTATGCTTCAAATTCATATTTAAAAAAAAACTGTATTCATTTTTGGGTAACTGAACAGAAAAAAATGAAGTGGATTATGTTTCTGGTTGTGAAACTGACATTGCTTTGAATTATGTTCCGCCATGTTAGGTGTAACTCATGTAACTTGGGTGTTAAACCCTAACTCTCAAACGCTTAAAAACTATATAAGTCAGAATACGTCATACATGCAAAATTATTGAGTATGGCCTGCCATGGCAGCACTTTCGTGCCCGTCTGTAGCCCCGTCTACGACATGTTTGGACTTAAGCGAATTTCTTGATTTTTGCTTGTTGGATTTTGTTGGACTGAGGAGGGTTAGGGTTATGAAGGGTGCAAACCTACCTTGAAATAACTTCTGTGATTATTCCATTTTTGTTTTCTAGATTGAAGTGAAGGAAGTTACTAAGGTCCATTCAGACAACTGTTTAAGCGATATGTTAGCCTTGTTTGAACAGGATTGCAAAGCTATGAATCAAAACCACTGTCACATTGGCCCTGGTGAGATGCAGAACATTGGCGAGGCCCTGAGGAAAGCACTGGGGGACTTTAATAAGGATTTCATACCCCATATGAAAGAGGAAGAGGAGGTAGGCAAACTGTATATGTCATGATTTTATTCATGTTTGCATTAAGTGGTCAATCCTTTTTCGTGAGCTGCAGAACATTGGCGAGGCCTTCAGAAAAGCGCTGGGAGACTTCAATAAGGATTTCATACCCCATCAGTCTTGTCCCACTGACCAGTTCCATTTCACTCACTTGTCATTGGCCCTGGTGAGATGCAAAACATTGACAAGGCTCAAGTTGTTCTTCTTAAAGGGGCTTTGGACAAAATTTCAATTTTCATTTGAGGACGATTTGCACATCACATGTTAGAAAATAACAGTCAATTACCAGATATTGGGACAATTTTGATTAAAACTTCAGAAAAGTCAAAATTTAAATTGTTTTGATTGTTGATCTTGGGTATGAGGCTATTCTGTATATATATATTTATTGATGCTATGATTCAAGTTCTAAGTAACCAAAATTTGTTTGTAAAACATTCCTTTCACATCATAGATTGCAGATAAATCAAAAGAAATTTGGAGTGTGCATCAGATCTCCTGAAAAGGCCAAGCCAATTTTAAAATTCAACTAAAGAGGGCAGTATTTATCGTTGTCGACTTGCAACGATAATTAAAAATAAAAGTATATCTAAATATTTTGATATATGGAGTTTGAATTTGACAATGAAAATCTCAAAATGCTTGGGCAAAAGTTTGGGGATGATGCTGAACTTGTCCAATTCCCTTTAAGGGAGAGTTTAAAGTTATTAGCAGCCTTCCAAGATTATGGGCCCAGGTTTTTAATTGTACAAAAATGTTAGGCATTATCTCCTTGGAAATTTTTCCCAACTTATCCAATATGCATTGTCATTGTGTACAGCACATGTACTGCCCATGAGATTTGATTATTTGACTATACTATTTACATTGGTACTCACATATTTACTTAACTCTTGGAATTTTACACATGATTGCAAATTGAAGGTTTTGACAGTGATGTAATTGTGTCATGTTCAGAACTTTAGATTGTGGAACAGTTTTGTCTTGTTTACAAGTCATAGTGAATTTTGTGTTTGTTTTATTTTTATCATTATGATAATATATTTGAGCCTTACTTCTTACTTCATTTGTATATGCCACATTTTGCAGATTTTTTTTGGGGGGTGGGGGTCTTGTGATAATTTCCCTTTAGTAGTTTATTTTTGAATGCACGTTGTGCAATTATATTCAGGACTTAATATTCAATATTTCCTGACATGCATGGCAGAATCATTCTCAAACATTACAAATTATCCTTATGGTTTTTTCCCCTAAAAAATCACAAAATTTCCCGGCATGGTGTTTTTATATAGCTCATTTTTTTACAGGCCTGCATTTATGATCAATTAAAGGGATTCTTGAAACCAGGAAGGTTAAAGGAACCAGCCAAATTCACTAACATTTGCTATGTTTGATAATATTAATAATAAACCATAATCATATAAAATTTGCTATAATAAGTACCACATTGCAAGGTACATGTATTTCTTAAATCCATACTGAATGGACAAGTAAAGTGATATGGGGCATAATCATTGAAAATTGCCTTCTGCGAGTGACCAAAATCCTCCACGAGTGACCTATAGCGCCATCATTTTAATAGCAAAAAGCAATTCCCACTATGTTAATTGGTTCAATACATTAGGCCAAAAAAAATTAATTGTTATGTTGCCCTCAAGTGGGATTTCTGAAAAATTGGGTCGGTTGGTTGGATTTTTTTTTTTTTTTTTTTTAAATGCACCCAAAGTATCAAATTTGGGTGCATTTTCCACTATTTTCAAAATGTTTTCTCAAAAAACACCCAATCTGAGCAAAATTGGGTGCTTTCCCCGACCCTAATATTTTTTTTTTAAATTTCTGAATAGGGTCGGTCGCTTAGGGCAACATAACAATTTATTTTTTTTGGCCTTATGAAAATGGGATGCAGGGTTTAATAAAGAGAAATGCTAGACTGTGTTACAGTTCTTGTACATACATTGTTCAGCAAAAGGATGCACGATGGGTCACTGCAGTATTCACTTAGAATAATGCAAGCATGATGCGGATGACCATCAGAATTTGTCATATTTATAATATCCAAGAGGCAGTAATAATATTTCCATTGAATGTGGTAGTCTTATAGGCTGAACAATTATAGCATAATCATAGCCCAAAAATTGACAATAAAGTGTCTTCCAGAAGTGACCATTGTTTTTTCATGACATAAATAGTTAATCTTATGTTTTGTCCTAGTCAGTTATGGATATTCAAAGCTATTATACAATCAACAGGTAGCAATGAATAAGTGGTACGATCCATCAATCATTTTGCCGGTCACTCGTGGAGGCAAAGATTATGCTGGTTGCTGGCAGAGACCACTGAATAACTGTAAAGATTATGACCCTTTTCAGTAAAGTAGAGGTTCTGGTTTGTAACTGACAAAAAGTGTACAAATGCGTATTACAAGCATTTATCATTCATCTGAAAAATAGTTGTACTACTGCTTTTTTATTCTCTCTTCTAGATATTTCAACCATTACTGATGGAATATTTCACGTACGATGAGCTGAAAGCCATCAAGTCAGACGTAATCCAGCGTCATCTCATGCTGACAAAATATAAACGTGAAATTGAGAAGGATGATTCTGGAGTGGAGATTGAAGGTTCGTAGTTCTATTAAAAATAATTTTGCAATTTGGTGCATTCGATTTTCAGTCCATACTGCTTCCACAGGTATTCTCTGGATTCATTGATCTTCTCCGTATACTTATCATTTGATTTCTCCATCATACATTGTAGCCTCTGTCTGTCTTATCCAGTACACTAGAAGCTGCAACAAAGGTAGAACAAACAGAGTCTGCCAAAGGGGAGCGTGGCCGAGTAGTTAGAGCGTTGGACTCATAATTAAATGCATTCGTCTGTCGTGGGGTCGAGTCCGAGCTCAGCACGTCTCCTTGTTTCCTTAAGCAAGAAACTTTACTTGCTTTGTGCTTCGGAGGGCACGTAAAGCTGTCGGTCCCATCTGAAGTGTTCCTGACACACTGTCGGATGTAAAAGAACGTCACGGGGCTAAGCTACGGCTGTTCGAAATAAGAGTAGAGGAATCCTCCCCGGTACCGTGACCGTATGTCAAAATACGTCATCTACTCTAGGTCCAGAGTGCATAGTCACTATACCTTCAAAAGTATATCATCTCTCTAGGACCAGAGAGCTCATCTAGATGCTGAACAGGCTTTGATGATAATAAGCGTAGAAGTAGAAGTTGTTGAAAGCGAATCAGTGGTTTGCTCTAAATGGAAAAGTGCTATATAAAAGCAAAATGTTTAGCAGACAAGTTTTTGGCAGAACAAAAATATATTGGACGGTTTAAACAAAAATACAGGGTATGGATTGCATTTACAAACAATGGGGCCCTGCTCTCTGGATATTTGATTGGTACAGGAATAAGGGGGTTGGGTTGGCGCAGCGTTTCTTCCCTTCACCACTGCAGCCCAGGGTTTGATTCTCAGGTTTTCTGTGAATTTGGTTTTCAATCCATGCTAGTCCTCGCAGGTTTTCTCTGAGCAATTCGGTTTCCTCTTGCATCTAAAATTGAAAATTCTTTCCATTATTCTGTCTTTCACATCATGGAGGCGTCCCTTAAATTTAATGCATATGCACTATTGGGATTAGCCTGGCTTTCCGCCGAATGTTATAAGTAAATAAATAAATAAGGTCAAATAATCCGCCAAGAAAAAACATTTGTAAAGCAATTCTCCATTTAGATCAAACTTTCAAGAACATTTTGCATGTGATTCAAGACCACACCCTAGCTCTTACCCTTTTCAGCCCTCTTTCCTGGGTTTGACCCTCGTGACAGATGTGTTTCCTATGAAAGTTTAGTTTACTGATCCACATAAGACTTGACAACATTTTTTCTGGGTAATCATCTGAGGATGTTAAGTCATGGTACTATCTTATTTATAATCATTTGCCACAATTCCAGCTGTTATGTTAATGCTGACATGAATATTATTTACAGTGGTGTGCACAGGTTTTTTGATATGGGGGGGGGGGGGGAGATATATAGATACAATGGTTCCCCTGACTAATGAGGCTCAACAGTACACCAAATTTTTTTGAAGTAGCTTTTGAAATTGACAAGAAAAAAAAGGTCTAACAATCGCACAGACGATCTAATATTGATATGATTTTCAATTTCTCAACAAAAATTGGATACAAAGTTTTAACAATTTTTTAAAACATGTCCAACAACTGAAAAATTATCATTTTCAATACAACAGAGAAAGAAGAGGAGGAGGAAGAAGAAGAGCCAGCAAAGATTCTGAGCCTACCCACTGAGGTCACCCTTGAGATCTTCTCCTATCTTGGACCTCGAGATCTATTGCGATGTGCTCAGGTCTGCTCCTCATGGTCTTGTGTGGCCAGGGATGGATCCCTGTGGAGGACATTGCATCCGGTAAAATGGGCACAAGGTAAAGTGATATTTTTTTTTATCAAACTATGTAGGAAAGTCAATTCATAATATCAAAATTTGATAAGCCTAATACGTTTCCTTTTAGTGATTATCAATATTTTGTTACTGAATTTGAAAACCAGTCTTGTTACTATTGATAGTATTAGTAATTTATAACTAATGAAATAAATTGATTTTTTTGTTTTGTTTTTTTACAACTAGTTATAAAGATTGACTAATTGAGAATTTTTAAGAATAGGCTGATAAGAATTCTGAATAAAAATGTGATATAAATAGAGGTGGTTCTAGACTAGCACTTTACTCATTTAGCCATGCCAAACGACCATCTTGTTAGTTATTTTGAGTTGTCATACTGCAGTGTAGCTCATTTACATCCAAGCTTTTTAAATAAGGAAACACAATTTGGCATAATTTTTCTCAAAAAATTTGTATCTCCCACCCCTCCCGGGTCACATGGATTTAACCTGAACCGGGGTAATTGTTGGAGGGCCAGGGGCAATTTTCCAAAAAAAATCAAGAAATAGATGGTAATATCTACTGGCAAATCAGGGGTAGAAATTCGTGTTGGTGTGCGTGAATCAAATTTGATTCACGCAGGTTGGATGTTGCGCGAATCATGATTCACGCAAAGTGCGTATGAGTTGATTCTCGCAAATTATTTTAGGTGAATCAAATTTGATAATGTAGATAATGCACATAAACAAAGGAAACCTAAAGCAAATTGTAGGCCTAGTCAGGCTAGTGTCATTATCAGTATGTTTGACCATGTTGTTTTCATGATTTTTGAAACAAAATAACAAAAAAACATGTACAATGAGCCATATTTAAGGCTGAGCTTATTAATTTTATCAGGTGATACTTCATTCAAGTTTATTGGTGAAAAGTATTAACTGCTGTGTGTAGTTCGTTTTGGTATGAATTTTCAATTCATCATGGTTGCATAATTTTGCACTCTCTCAGCCACTGCTTTGTTAAGAAGTTTAATGTAAAGATTAGACTCAAATCACAATCCAGAAGCACTATTATATATGCTAAATATCATTTTCTATTGTTATATGCAATAAAACATTGATTGATGATTACATTTGTTACGTTTTTTAGAGTAGAATCTTCAGAAACTTCCATCTGTCGCCGGGCAATCACGCTAGCTATATCCATGCTATATCGTGGGTACATGAATATTAATCAATATGACATCATCATTATGGTACTAAATCATGAATTGGAGTGTTTCTATTGCTCAGATATGATCACGTGGTACATTGACACAACTTTATATTTATGAATGCTGACAGTTCATGGCAATATAAGAAAACCAAGAATGAATTAGCGATACGGAGCATTTTTAAACTTACATTTGCGCGAATCAGATGATGATTCGCGCTGCCATGAATTTGCGAGAATCTTTACGCGAATCGATTCGCGGATTCGCGTCGAATTTCTACCCCTGCAAATGTTTTAATAGTACAAGAACCCAGGCACAACTTCCTCAAAAAAATTGCACCTGGGTTAGAAGGATTATAAGGATGATATAGGGGCAATTGTAGAAGGACCAGGCCATGCAAATTTGCCCTTTTGCCTCCCCCTTAAAACTGTTTTTTTTATTACATTATTGCTATGTTGTCTTGTCATTGGAAAAAGTTCATGACATGCCATTATGACCAACATGTCAAGGTAATCAATGCCAAAATCGGCTTGTGTTTGTCACAAACTGTATTTCCTGGACAAGATTGAGTTTGCACACATAAAATGTTTGACATTGTTGCAAGTGTTTTTGTTACGGTATATGTAGAACCATAAGAATTTTAATATCAAACAGTCATAACAAGAAAATCTTGCATGATTTTGTGTACAAATTGTTTTCCTGCAGGTGACTGGCAGTTCCACCCTATATCCGACATTCCCGATGAGCCAGACAACCCCGTAGGTGACCAAGATGACATGTATGTAGTGGTAGACGAAGACGCCGATTTTGACGAATCTCAGTCGTCGGGAGAGAGCGATGCGAGTAGCAGCAGTCAAGCTAGTCGCACAGCTATGAGAATCAGAAGAGAAGCGAAGATGTTAGATAATATGTCTAGGTATCTTATTCCGTACATTGGAAGCGGTGTGGAGAATGTTGTATTGGCTCACAGCAAAGGACTCACAAGTGCAGTGGTAAGGCTTTGGGGTTTTCGTGTGTATTTGATATATAATTGAAAGTAAGAAATTAACATTTCTGAACTATTGTTTGACATCAATGCGCTGTGGCAGTCCTATGTCATTATTTATACCCCTCGTTGCCACAAATAAAAAGCATGCATTTATCAAATTCAATCAATTTTATTTATCAAAATGTTTTGAAAATTATTGTACCATTCAGTACGAGGCTCCGCAAATCTCACCATGGTGTACTTGTTATTTCATCTTGATCTTCAAAATATGCGTCTTAAAATATTTAAAACCTTGTTACATTGCAAATAACACATGAGAACTGAATTTGAATGCTGTATTCATTCATAAATAGCAGCTGTAATAATATTCAATCATAAGTGTGTTACAAAACTGAAATGCATATTTGATTTTGTCTGGCTATACAAATATTGAATGTTTAAAGTGCACATTTGAAACCATGGTCTCAAGGTCGTAAATACCCAGATAGGCCAATACTTAAATGTTCATAGATCAACCCAGACACTTAAGGTTACTATCCCGGGGGGGGGGGGGGGGCACTCAACTTTGAAAATGGTAGGTATGTCAGGCGCGAAGTGACGAAATAGGTGTCAGGTGAACTAATTTTTTTGTACAAAAATGGACATTTGAAACCGATTTTGGGGGGTCTAGTGAACTGAAAAGTTGGCCAAAAATAGCCTCCTGAGCTGAAAATTTTCGCATTTCCTGAACAGTTTTTACTGATGGAGCTAAAATTTTGTAGTTTTCCTAAAAAAACAGGGTCAATAGAACTGAATCACGCTGATAGTGGGGATCTAGTGAGCGCCCTGTCGGCCTGAAAAAGGGGGTCTTGACCACCGGACATATATATCCTGCCAACATGTGAGTGCCCCCACCCGGGTTACTATATGTTGACAAATATTCTATAAACACTTAAAACTATGTATGATACCAATTGGTTTAAACCGAGGAAATATTTGTGTGTTTGTAATGCAATAAATAGATGAGAACTTGTGATTAGTTTATGTATTTTCACCAAGAAGAAAGATGGTTCAATTATATATATTTACATAAAGTCTAAGCTACCAACAACACCATATGTTTTTAGTAGTCAGTGGTTGTCAACCAATTATGATGAAACATGACAATAGACCCCCACCCATCTATCATGTAGGTGTAGTCATAGTGGGTGGGGCTAGGTCACACACCCATTTTAAAGAGAATTTATGGAGTGTAATGTTGATTTTGTCATCGTTGTTATATGGCATGGATGTATTTTGCTAAATGTTGATTAATATATCCATCCTGTGCCCAAGAGTAGCATCAGGCCAAAAATAAAGTTGTTGACTTGCCCTTTAAGGGTGAAAATGATGGTCGGTCTGATCTTTTTTTTTTTTTTTTTTTTTTTTTCGAAAATTGGCCAGGAAAAATTGTTTGAAATATTTTATATCAATGTTGTTTGTATTATTTACTCAAGATTTATGTCTGTTTAATGCAAATATACAACATTTTGTAAATATTGTTGTAAAATCAATCCAAATATCATGACATTTTCACTAAATTCTCTGTTGAAGTAGGCAGAAGTTCACCAAAAAAAAAAAAAAAAAAAAAGCGACCCTGATTTTTGCAAATTTTGGGTCGGTCGCGAGGGGAAGTCAACAACTTTTTTTTTAGGCCTCGGGTCAAAAATCTTTTGAGTTTGTATAAAATTCAATAAAACATTATATGTGCTCATTAATAACATTAAGCTGAAGATGTGATTTTATGTTCTTAATCACATTAATTTACAGAGCCCCAATTTCAAATGATCAAATCTTTGTCATTATTATCAATCAAAATATTGTCACAATATTTGTGTTTTTGCTACCTCCAACCTCAATTACTGACCAAAAGCACCCAATTCAGAACTTACACACACTTGTCTTGTATATGATCTTGTTGCTGTCAAAATAAGTGCATAGCCCCCTCTGTTGGTGAGAAATATGAGTGGTATCCAAGCAGCTGTTTATCAACAGCTGATTTTCACATGGTAATTATTGTAATCTGGATTTGTTGTAGCTACCATGCTTGATTGATATACGCTATGGTGAAAGATATCAAGACTTTTTTTTTCTATGTAACAGCATCTTGCTATAAATACAAATACCATGTTCAATTTCTACCTGGTTGAATTTCTTGTTTAAAAAATTAAAATTATTTTTGAATAATTATTGAGGCAAATAGTGCCAGTCCAAATGAGACCTTTACCACATTGGTCTTTATCAAATATCATTAGTGAATTTTAAAAAAATATATGGATCAATAAACATTTTAAAATTGATTGGAAAACAAATATAATTACTATGGAAATGAAATTGTTTATATTCCTTATAGGAAATAACATTGGATACTGTGTTACAATTTACTTCCTATTAGGCCATATTAAAAAATACTTTTGTCTCAAAGCTCCCGCGCGCGTTAGTTTTATCGTGCACGTTAGTTTCCCTAAAAATCCAAAAAACGAATTTTATTTCACCTTTTTTTTTTTTTTTTCAAAAATCGTGAAAAGCAACTCGCAATCCAAGGCAAAATGTTTCGTTTCGAAGTTGTTTTTGTCTCTAAATTATGTACATTGTGCAATCACATTTATTGTTGAATTAACATCGTCACAATTCTGTTTCTTTGTTTTGTTTCAATATCTTGACAAAATTAAAAAAAAGAAAAGAAATAAAATAAAATCGCATTCCGCATTAGGTTTTTGTGAGTTGGAGAGCTTTGAGACAAATGTTTTTTTTTAATATGGCCTTATCAGAGTAAATTTGAAATTAAAAGTAGGCCACACAAAATTTCTTGGAATATCTTAACAAGGGCAGTAATTGCATGGACAAGTAATGGGTCCCTGCAATCAGGATTTTTTTTAATTATATTGTCCAATGAATTTTTGTTTAGCCTATCTTGTAGAACAAAATTATAATTCTGTGTTTCATGCTATTTTTGATCTTCAGAGCAATGAATATATTTTTTGTGATATATATAAATTTGTTTTTATATTTGATTTTCTATTCCTGTACAGGTTTATCGCATCCTTGTGAAATGTCCTAACCTGAAACACCTAGATTTA
>JXSR01S035535.1:24561-37508 GCA_000969725.1 Ophiothrix spiculata
AATAAAATAAAAAATGATGCACAGTCAACCCCTAGACATGAACCAATCCGAAGCAACAACTCGCAAAGGTGGAGTCACACCAACCACTTAGGTATTGGCCTAGAAATTTGGATGGATCCGCATCCAAACATCCTAGACCTGTGCTAAATTCAGCATCCCAAACTCCATACAGGGTAGGGTGGGTGGGATTTTGGAAAAAAAAACCAGCACAGTCAGACACCAGCCAAAGGTATGAAAAGATGCATGAAAAAAAGAGGAGGGACAGAACCTAAAAGGCGCAAACCCAAATGGCGACTTTTGATTTGGTTACCGAAATACCTACCGGCAGAATGACACATGCGGATACTGAGACCATCACTAATCTCTTTAACCTGTAGGGTGTGTCCCAAGGGGGATAATTCATGATGCACTATCACTCCCCCAAAATATACAAAAATAGAATTAAAAAAAAACAGGGGAAACCCATCCAAGCCTCGAGGAAGCAAACCCAGTTGTTGTTAAAATAGCAAGCATTCCCAAAATTGGAGTAATCTGGTGCAATCTTTTGCACATTTATACCTTGGCAAATAATTTAAAATCTGACTACAATTATCACTTGGCTAAACCCCAATATATGTGTTACACAAGATCGCAGCTTGTCAGACACTTAAACACTGGTGACCCTAGGTGTTTTGATACGTTGGGGTACCCTGAAACCATCGGACTTGTTTTCCAAAAAAGTTTACAGGTGACTTGATCCCCGGGACTTGATCTGTCACTCTATGTAGCATTGTCTGAAAAGAAACTTGTGGACATTTGAAGTTATTCCAGTAAATGGTTTATGGGTGCTAATCCATATTAATTGATGCATCCACACCACACTAGTCTAACACATAGAACAAAGTGTCTGTTATTAGAATGATTGTATTAACTTATTGAACGTTTTTAATTAAAATTCTGACACCTTGTGTCATAATTGGCTTAAGGATTGCACCTGTTTGATATGCTTCAGAGCTCCAGGTCTTTATATTTCAGCGAGCGAGTGTGATCACTCTCCTTAAAAGCTTTCCATTGAAACTGTGGAGAGTAATGATTTGCAAAGGACTTGGAAGATTTGCACTCCAGTATACCACTGTACTTGAGTATGATGAAACGCACACCTATTATAGCTCATCCCAAAAAGTTAAGGAGTATGAACTGCATCATACATGGATTTTTCAAACATCAAGGTCAAAGTTGCTCCCATATTAAGAGGGAGAGGGGTTTGCGGGCGTTGGTTTTGCTGTGCCATGAAGGCCTCAGTCTGCTACTAAGTCTATGAACATAGCTTCATACAAGGTTTTGATTCAGGGCATTTACTTTTGTTTTACCTAAATTTGACCTAAATACAAGTTCTGTGGTAAGTGAAACATTGGGTATATATTTTTGGTCCTAGTATTAATCTTGCATTGTCATAGCCAAGGTGGTGTGGTAGGGGCTTGCACCCTGTGGGCCTACAACGGAAAAAAAAGGGATAAATAAAAATAAAAAGCAATGGGAAAACAAAAAAAAAGTGTGCAGTAGTCCTAATTACTGGTAATAATACATTTGGCGACCTGCCCGGTATAGGCAGGTGCCCCTAGCAGCCCCTGGACCCGTCACCATTTTGGACTAGGATTTATTGCGCTACCTGGGGGTACGCAATCCTGGCTACGCACCTGATATTCATCTTTGTATACTACATTACCATTCAGTATTACAATAGTATTAATTTATCGATGTTCTATTCAACTTGGAATACTACTTTACCATTTAGTATTCAATTATCAAGTATTCAACTTAGAACACCAATATAGTATTCAACTTGGAATACTACAATAATATAGTATTCATTTATCAGTGCAGTATGCAAGGTGGAATACTTCATTGACATTTAGTGTCCATGTAGTATTACTACATTAGCTTTTGGTATTTATTTATTAATGTAGTATTCAACATGTACTATTGTATTAACATTAAGTATTCAAGTACCAATGTAGTGTTCAACTTGGAATAAATAAGGAAAGGCAAAGCTATGGTGAAATTATTCTTTATAAGTATTTTCAATAAACCTTTGTTGATGTTCTTTTAACTAAAGATTCCTGCAACATCATTATCATTGAAAAATAAACCACTTTTATAAGTTCCAGAAATATCACACTGTTTGGCAAATGTCAAAAATAAATCTGGGAGAAACATTTTTTAAAACCTCTGAAACCAGCATTACTGAGAATAAGCAAACGGAGAGAGACAGAGAGAGATAACCACTCAATCTTACATTCTACACATCATGTAACTAGAGAGATATGTTAGAAATACTTCAATGTTTCTTAATTTGTACAATATGTTCCCTTTAAAGTAAAAGAAGAATCATATGATATTGGCCAAATGTCAAGATTTGAATATCGTGCGTTGACAGTAATAAATTTCCATACCAGTCGATATTGTAAGCACTTATCAGAGATCGCTATTAGGCCCAAAAAAATAATTGTTGTGTTGCCCTCAAGTGAGATTTCTGAAAAATTGAGTCGGTCGGTCGGAAAATAATTTTTTTTAAATATTTTTTTTTTAAAGCACCTAAAGTACCAAATTTGGGTGCATTTTCCACAATTTTCAAAATATTTTCTAAAAAAGCACCCAATCAGAGCAAAATTGGGTGCTTTCCCGACCCTATTATTTCAGAGATGTAACTTTTCAGGAAATTTCCTGAATTCAGGAAATTTACACAAAATATTTGTATTTTCAGGAAATTAAGCCAAATACAAAAGAATAGCACACTGCTCTGTTTGAATGGCATTTTTATGCATTTCAGGAAATTTGATTGTTTGTGTGTTACATCTTTGTTATTTTTTAAAATCTTTGAATAGGGTCGGTCGCTGAGGGCAACATAACAATTTATTTTTTTTGGCCTTAAACATACAGTAGATGGGAGTGGAAACATTATCCATGCACATGTTGGGTCTGTCAGCTCAAGCTCATTGGGGATTTCCCGTTAGCTGGGTTATATTTTATCAAGAACAGAACATGGGGCGTACTGTGTGTCCCAGAAAGAACCTTACAATCTTTGCGAATAATTTTCTTAGCTTTAAGGTATAGTATTGGTAAAAGTATTTAAAGATAGCATTTTCATATATAGTACATGAACTGAACTTTAAAATGCAGTTTGTTTCATTTCAATCAGTAAGGCAAAAAAAATATGTTTGTTTGCCCTCTGCGACCGACCCTAAAATGCCAAAAATTTGGGTCGGGTATTTTAGTTATTTTTTTTTCTTCAAACATGTAAAATATGAAAACTCAATATTTTCAATGGAAAATGTAAAATTTAGCAGTATAAAGTCACATTTAGTAGTAAAAAATGCATATTTCCTCTAAATAAAGACCCACAATCTTTGATTAAGCCCTGCATTGCTTGGTATTCACGATAAAATCCATGGAATGACATCATCCTTTAAAATAAATGTGAACGGTAAAAAAAAAAAAAGAAGATCAACCGACCGACCGACCCAAAATTTTATTTTTTCCATTGGAGGGCAAACAAACAATTTATTTTTTTTGGCCTAATTTGAAACATAATTTATGCATTATCAAATATTTTGGTGTAAATTTGTCTTGTACAAGATTTTTGATGTCTAAAGAAGAGGTGTTATTAAATGGTAGAAAAATGAGTTACAGATCAAGGTAAGTTTACTCAGTAACACATTATTCAAGAGGAAATTCAAAAATTACAAAATTGGATGAGACAAATTTGTACCCAGATATTTTCAAAAAGCATAACTTTACTCTAGATTACCATGATTACCAATTGAAATAAAAATGAAATGAAACTTTTACATTCTTTTCTGACTATCAAGGACGATCGTGGTGAGAAGTTCTTACTGACAGATTTTTTCTCAGTTAATAGATCATAGTCTAAACTTAAAAATTCAGCAATAAAAAGTGGGGGTCACTGACCATCTGAGCACGCTATGACGTCATATATCACTGAAGATCCTTGGTTCGGCTCGCCTACGGCTCGGAAGCGCTCGTTACTAATTCACGCTATTTTGCAAGTTATTCTGCGCTTTAACCGGGAAGTAGGTACACATGTTTCAGATTTGCGTAGAATGCACAAATCGTACGATTGGATATCACACATACATTTTGTCAAAATTATCCCGCCACTGTTCAACAACCGATTCTGTAACGCTGCCTTCTGTTGGTGAAAATTAACAACACGATCATCTTTTTTAAAAGCCAAGAAATTTATTCATAAAAGTTATTTTTCTGGGACACATGGTATGAAGATGGATTAACTTACACCTATGCTGAGGTGTCAGACCTCAATGTCTGATCTCAATAATCTCCAGGAATATTTATGAATTTGGGCTTGTAATAATAGGCACAGGAAGCATGAAATATGACAAGTTTGGTGCCTGGGCTGTGAGAAAGGAGTGTCATCTGTGTGATGTGAGGGATGAAGGTGTATTTTGTGAAAACTTTCCGGCTTGATCTTTTCATATAGAAGTCTATTTTTTATAGAGTTTAAGAGCATACCTGTTGAAATATCAGGATATTGCAAGAATTTATAGACATACAGGCAGGGCTAGTGCAATAATTGCATACATGTGGTGCAATTTACACATATTGAGGTTACATATCACTATAAGTTTCAGAAATAAAAACGTTATTTGATCAAGTGTTTTTAGAGACACACAGATTTGTTAAATCTATAATTTCTTTGTAGAATGTCATGCGGTACTGGTCTTTTTTTCAGTACATTGAAAAGTATTTTCTAGCTACAACATATAAATATTACAATAAATCTAACTAAAAATAGTCCTGTATTAATTTCATTAGGGCCTTTTCCCGGGCCAAGTCTACCTTCTTGGATTAGAGAAGTGAGAGTCATGACGTTCAACAATTTATAAGTGTGCGACCAAAAGATTTTGTTCTGTTATACAATTCATCTATATCCCCCAACTGTTTTGCGATAAACTTACCTTTTTGTTTGAAGTCACAAATGTATGAACACTGTGTGGGTCTCTACTTTGAATACATGACCTAAAAGTAATTGCATGTAATGTAAAGCCCTAGTCAATAATAAATATAATAATAAGGGATTTAAAAGCGCACTAATGCGTGCACACAAAAATTATATCTATATAAATAAATACAAATTTTCTATTTTGACTAACAAACATGAATACGAAACATAATGTAGCATGAATTAACAGACGCTACATCTGGAATAGCTATGATCAATGCTTTTACAATCTAGGTTACGGGGATATAGCCGTGAATATAGTTGAATCACTTGGACTATTTCTATCATAATTTGAACACCTGCCTAGGGTAGTAAAGTGTAATTCTGACTTTGAATGAAATCAGGTAGGAGACGTGATGACCTAAAAAATATGACACAGCGCTTTACACAATCAATTGCTGTAAGTCAGATTTGTATTTAAAGCAATATTACAAGATTTTAATCAAAAATGGTTCATAGTAAAAACAGCATAAAATGGAGGAATATGACTATCTAAAAGCGTTTTCAAGTGTATTTTGTGAAAAAAATTGTTTTACCACCAAAAAATGGATAAAAAGCACATGTATGCCTTCCTATACTAATACATGTGGAATTAAATTCGGGATCCCGAATTTAATTCAACAAATGGCCATAACAGAAAAAGTAAGCATCTTTGAGCCAAATTGTTTGGAGAGTATTCATATCTACCAAAAACAAACCCAATAAGCCAAAAAAAATCAAAAGTCATGGGTGACAGGGGGCACTTCATTTTTAACACTTTATAGTATTGCTTTTAGTTTAGAAAAGATTCAGAAATAGCACCTCTAGACAAAGTATCATATCAAGGTCAGTTCACTTATGACAACTTTTGATACGTTATGACTCGCCTTTGACATTTATCGTTGAAAATTGTGCAACTATTCACACGATGATGTTACGTAGTTGCAGATTATTCTGCTAAACATTGGTGTTCAAAAACCTACATGCAACAAAAGTGGTTTTTGCCCATCGTAGAACTAATACCGTTCCCCTGATCGCCCCTCCCATGGACCCAACAACGAGCCCAGGCGCGCTGGGATTTTAGACACTGAGTGGATGTAGGACAAGGCACTGTAAACAGGGCTAGCCCATCGTAGTGTGAAAACTTAACTCAATTTTGTATTTTTCAAAAACAAATGACTCAAATCATTTTTTTCTCTTTTCTACAGGGCACACGCTCTGGTGCCCTATACATTTTCAAAAATCATATTGTTCTCAAGATGTCACTAGTATGATGAAAACATGTTGAAAGATATCAATCAATGTTACAAGCTGGGACTATATTTGTCCCAGGTTACAAGATAACCTGAAATATATATAAATTATACAGGAATATATTAATAAATTAAAGTTAACAAATTATTAACATAATTAACATTTATAATCATCTGCACATTTCACAAAGAGTTAGATGATTAGGACATCCACACAATTCTTAAAAGATAAATGGTGCAACTCGTTTACAGTGAAGCTAATAATCTCAAATCAAATCACCCAGGGCACAAAGGATCAACTCAATCTTGCGTCTTCACTTTTGCAGGACAACAGAGTATTGAGCTGAGTGCATAATACATCAGATTCATGGAAAGATGGATTTATACTATCAGTTATCTTGTATATTTATCCACATTTGCTTTTAAATCCCACATTTTTTATCCCTTGTGTAGTGCACCAATGTATAATGTCAGTGCAGTGGCAATGATCATCTTGTTTTCCAGTGCTTATTTTCAACGTATTTTGAAAGCTTGTAATCATTTGAGTGGTGGTGTGGCAAAATGAGCGGAAAGTCACAAATTTTCAAAATTGAGTTTATGACATATTTGAATTCTCTATAATCTCAGCTTTCGAATGATATAATATGTCATGCTTTCTTTGTTACAATCTTCATTTAGAGATCGAAATCCCAGGCAGTCCACTCAAAATCTGACAGTAAAAAATTGTCGCAAAATGATTTTAAAATTACTGATTTCTATAGTGTAAGACAGCAAAACGCGATCAATTATCCGTGAATAATTGCACTTCTCGGCAAAATTGACCTTCAAAACGCGAGATTTAGTTTAACACTTATGCATTTATGCGTTTTATGTCAAAAAACGAAATTTGATCTTTTCAACATATATTTTTACTTTAGCAGCCATTTATTCAAAATCTTTAATCGCAACTTTCCGCTCATTTTGCCAGAGCACCACTCATTTTATTTTTTCATTTATAAGTGTAGTTGGATATTTCTAAATCTTTGAGATTGACTTAAATGTTATGGTGAATTGTTATTTCAATAGAATAATTAATTGTATGATTTGTGCGGAAACTGATAAATCCGATGAAGCCAAACCAATTTAATTGAAAGCGTAAAGACGTCAATATACCATGTGAATCAAAAAAAATTGTGCGCGGATTAAAACTGATTTTGACCTTCATAAAAGCACCAAATTATAAATTTCTTGTTAATGTAGTAAAGCAGATTAAATAAGCTTTCAAATGCAGAAAAATTTTAGAAATCGGATGATAAATAAAAAAGATGTGACCAATTTTGTAAGAACTTCTTAGGTTTTATCATGATGCCATAACCCGTAATTGTGATATGTAATATCTTGCTTAACTGTGTAAATCCCATTGGAATGGAAGAAAAAGAGTCATACTTACAAAATTGGTCATAACTTTTTTTTATTTTCATCCGATTTCCATCATTTTTTCTGCATTTGAAAGCTTATTAAATTTGCTTTACTACTTATGATTTGGTGCTTTTATCAAGGTCAAGATCAGTTTTAATCCGTGCACAATTTTTTTTGATTGGCGTGGTAGAACAATGCTGTCTTCAGTGTAATTCATTTATACAGTTGAATCATGTCAACACAAAGTTCTTTGCCATCATTGATTTAGTTTGTGTTTAAGGACTTTGTTTTTCACAACCAAAGACTTACAACAAGTATTTGCTAGTTCACAAATATTTAATGCTGCCCTTGTGGTGAATTATAGATACCTCTACAATTTAGACTTTAAATTCTGAAGATTTGAAATTCTAACTGCATAATTTTACTTTTCATTTCCCCCCCTTTTTTGTATCCATGTTGCAGATACCTAGCAGATTGCGGGTTGAACAATCTTCATCATCTGGACCTGTCCGGATGTCTTGGGGTCAGTGCAGAAGGAATTTCCCAGTTGGCGTATGCATGTCCGTTGCTTGACCACGAAGAGTTCTTCTATTGCGATAACATCTTGGAAGGACCGTATGCGGACACGGCTAGCGGGTGTCAAAACCTGGAATGCAGGGGCAGAGTTTGTTGCCGCAGCGGAGAGTAGATTTTAGGTAGGTAGTTTAATCTGTTACATTTAGTAGGTTGAACACGTATATGCTATAAGCCTTGAAGTACAAAGTTGAGGCAGGTTAATTAGGCCAAAAAAAAATTATTTGGTTGCCCTCCACCGACCGACCCTATTTTTCAGCTCGACCCAAACTTTTTTTTATTGAAAAATATTTTTTCTTTCTAAAAAAATATGCAAAACTTATCGAAAACTACAAAAAAAATGTTATATTTTTGCTTTTTTCAATATTCAACCCTCAAAATGTTTAGGATGTCCCAAATCACTACAAGAAGTATTTGATTGTTTTGATTTGGATGTCGCGGGGGAAGTTGTGAAGGCTGGAGCGGCTGATCGAGCTAGCAGTCGGTTGAAGAGTATTAAAATTAAAAAAAAAAAAAAAAAAAAACGACCGACCGACTCTCTCTGAAAAAAGCTGTGGAGGGCAACCAAAGAATTTTTTTTTAAAATAAATGTGTATGTTTCGAATCATAACAATGCCTGTGCCCGATCTTGCTGTATATTTAAATTATATTTATGAAAGATTCAAGCATAAAATATATTAATAATATGCAGTGATTTGGTCTTAATCAATCCCAATCAATCATTGCTCATCATCATCATCATCATCGTTCGGCTGCGCAGCAGGTGATCACAAAGTTTCTCCATTCACTACTATTTTGAGCCAGTGTCCAGATAGCATTTGGTTGCAAAAACACAAGTTTACAATATTGTAGAATGTAATATACAAGGAATATGCTTCGGATCTTGTGGATCTTGTAACAGAGTCTGATTTCTTGCTTTGTACGTCTAAGCTGACAGAGTATTGGTTGAGTGCTCTTACTGTGCCTAAAAAGTCAGTCCTACATCAGTTCTGAAAAGCTCATAATTCTAAAAGTCTAATTCTTACTGTAAAGGATTATCCCATACTATACAGAATATGAATTCATATACTGTAACTTTAATCAATTTTTGGAGCAACCTATGAAAATCAGAGAACACTTTTAAGCATTTTCATTTTGTGTTTGTGACATATTCTTCAAATTAAGTTGTAAAATTTTGAATTTCATTTAGCAAAGCTTTTCCTTATAAATTGAAAAACTGGCAAAAAATGGGGTACATCGTCACATTCTTAACTTAACCTGTGCCTGCAATCTTCGGCAGTGTGAGAGAAAACTGCAGTGCCGTAATCAAGATAACAACATACTTTTGTTGTTGATTACAATTCAAATTGATCTTTGGCTTGATTATTATGGTACTGACGCGTGTATAGTCGGGGAACATGCATAAATTTATAAATCAACATATTTTCGCTGCTTCGTGAGTCTTAAGTTTGCGTCTATTTTTGGAAGTAGATTTTGATATTTGATCATTTTAAGGTCATTTGGCAACTTATGGCCGTCAGTGATATGATTATTGGAATGTTTTGGTAATGATAATTTGGCAACTCCTAAAAAATAGCAATGGGACTTAACATGCGTGTACATTAATTTCACAAAAATTTTCGTAAATATAGGGGGGGGGGACTTAAACAAGTATGGGATTATACACGTATATAGAGTAATTAATTCATCATAATATGATGAAAACATTCTTGATTACAAATTAACAATGACCTTATCTTATAATTGATGTATTATCCAAGTATTGACTCTGCACAGGAAAACAAAGGTAGCCATCAGGTTGTTATGATTGATACTATTTGTCTGGATTATCGGTATCATTGATAAAGTTAGATTGTGACACCATATTTTGACTTCCACTATACAAATTCAGGAAGGTGATTGGACTGAAAACTGTCACTTGCTTTTATCAAAGAAAAGTTGTTTGCTTGCCCTCAACTGACCAACTCTCAATAGATATTCACTTTTGGGTATTGTATGAAATTGGAACAAGTATCATTTTTAGGCCTGATCATTTTAAAGTTATAAAATATGACGTGCCCAATGAATTTTTATAGGGGAATCGGTACTCGCCTCAATTTTGATTTCACCGCCGTGTAAATCCTATGTGACGGCAGCCTTCTTGGATCGTCGCTCATGGAGGGTGAGTTATTGTACCTCCGGCATTTTACAGCTCCGTGTGCCTCACTTCAAGAATCTTCACAGCGGTTAGCGGGAAAATTGGCATACTTTGATCAGACCAAGTTGCAATACATGCTACTTGAAACACAGACACGGTTTTGCGCGTGAAACAAAATGCACACGCTGTATAAGCATCAGTGAAGATTTACGCGATCTGCCTGGATATTGGGCCAAACTCCGAATATATCCGGAGGTACAATAACTCTGCTCCATGAGTGACATAAGATGGCGGCGTATCCCGATTCCCCTATAAAAATTCCTTTGACGCGCCACATATTAATTTAAAGAGTATTGATTAGGCTTTAAAAAAAGATACATAGCTTTTGAAAATTGAAATTCATTTTTGATGTTACGATGAAAAAGGCACAAAATTTCCTTTTATTTTCTTTATAATAATTTACCAGTTAAATTTCCTTATATCTGTATATAATATCTAAAACTTAAGCTTTCAGTGACATTTTGACTTTACTGATTTGAAATCTATGCATCACACCAAATCAAATCAAAATACATTGTGTTTTGATTTGATAAATTTTTGATCATAGCAAAATTTAAATAATAGCAACTACTTTTTTGATGTATCACTATATAAAAAAACCCACTCAATTTTATAATCATTTATGGAATTTATAGTCCCTTTTTAGACATTCGCTGCTGTGTCACAACAAGCTGAATAAGCCTTTTTATGACACTGCTCATACGTGCAAAATACACGGATGAGTAGTATAAGAAGTTATTGGTCTACAACCCACTTTGGTTTAAACACATGTGCCCTATTTATATGAATCATATGCGTATTATTATTTCACAGAATTGTAGGCCGTTCTTAAATGACACATTCTCTTGAAAATTTAGATATCTGACATTTTGTTGTTTATTGACCACATCCTTAAAAGTGATGTTTTATATCCTTGTTGTATAATTATAAGAAGATGAGTGTTTTGTCACTGCAGACATTACTAAGTATGACCCTTCTGCTGAGTACCGAGTCCTACAAAATCCTTCAGTATAGAAAATGAAGATAATAAGTCCAAATTCGTCACAACTTGGTGATATATACGCTATGTGTGGCTCAGTATTGCTGTATATTGCATAGAGGTGCGAGGGGTCACAGATTCGAGTCCTATACTCAAATGAAAATAGGGATTTTAGATATAGTAAGATTCAAGGAGATAGTTTTTGGCCTTAAGGTGGTTCTAACGGCTACGGTGTCCTGCACAGAATTTGTTCAAAATTTCGCAGAATGTGCAGAATGATAACAAAAACTCGTATTCCAAATTTTGATTTTTTTTTTTCCATCAAAGCGTTCTTGAGTTGTGCTATTTTTTATTTTCAAATTTCCCATAGACTTTGTACACGGCAAATTTGGCCACCATGAAAATTACACAAAATTTGACAAATTTCTGAAAATAATACTATTTACAAAAGAATTTATTTCTATGGCAGTAGTTCACAAATGAAACTACTTTTTTCCCTTTGCATTGCAAACTGATCACAGATTGTCATAAATTTTGTTTTGAAAAAAATCCCTTCATCGTTTATGAACGAGAGACTTCTAATGTTTCTACTTCCCAAATATTATTGTGTTAATTTCTAGAAACACTGAATAGTCAGATTTCTTAGAATTTTCATTCATACTTCCCATGCTTCAATTTTAACAAACAAGGTGTCAAATGAAAGCTTATCAAATTTGCAACAATCTCTCGTTGGCTTTTAAAATTAAAGTGTTTCTAGAAAATTGTATAGGTGTTTGAAAATATGCCTTAATTTAGGAACTAAATAATCATTTTTCTAGGAAATAAAACACTTTATTGCAAAAAGCCCACGAGAGAATTTAGCTATTTTAATCCTTCACCAGCCCCTAAAATTTGAATGTCATAGGTCATTCCCTCTTGACATGAAAATTCAAAAACTCTGATTTTTTAGGGAATTTTCAAAAAATAAAGAAAAACATAAGAAATCGGCCGAATATTATAAAACCTGATATATGTTACCTTTGAAGGGTTTTCTTTAAATGGAAATAGGTTTTGGTTCCCATTCCTAAAAGCTATTCACTTTATAGCTAATTTTCTGACATGTGTAAATAGCCGTTAGAGCTACCTTAAGTGGGCTTAGCTTATATCCAAGGCCTATATTTGTGTAGTATGACATGGTGGCATAACCCTTGTAGAAAATATAGTCTATGAAGTCCAACTATGTCAAAACCTAGAGACATATGGTCGCTGAATCACTGATCAGAACATTGCACCCATTTGTTAGGAGTCCCAGGTTTGAGTTCCATGCTCAAATGTGTTAAGCAATACTACCGGTATAAAGTGTTAAAATGAAGCGCCCACGGTCAACCATGACTTTTGATTTTTTTTTAGCTTAGGCCTAAAAATTGAATTCGGGATCCCAAATTTAATTCCACATGTTATAATGTAGGAAAGCACGCATATCGGCCATTCTCACGAAAATGGCGCCAGTAGCCATATTTCGTTCTTTGGTCTGAAAATTCTTGTGTTTTGCTTTAAATAAGTAAAAAT